>SKCR01026840.1:0-62761 GCA_019454045.1 Zanthoxylum bungeanum | reverse complement strand
AATTGAATATGAATAGTCGTTTAATTATGATATTTTTTAATGATATAAATTATCATAATTTATCTGCATTATAAATATATACATGTGAATTATACAATTAATATATTTATTAAAAATGACTCATAGAATATAGATAATATTATTTTTTGTGGTAATTGGTAATAATTTCTTAAATCTTAATTGAAAAATTAGTAAAAGAAAAAAATAAAATGAATTCTAAATGAATAAATTAATCAGTGAGTTCAATTCGTATTATTAAACGAATCGAATCAAATTAACTTATTTATTAAGCGAATTAATTCAAATTCATATTCACTTTAAAAGCGAATCGAATCGAAGGAATCTAACATTTAAAATTCAGTTACTAGATACAAAATTGAAGGACAATTCAGTAAATTTGACATGGGATTATCATGTAGGTCCCCAAATTTATGTTTTATTAGATAAGGAAATAGTTATTTTCAAAAAATAACAAATAAAAATAAGGAAATAGTTTATCCATTTGTCTTTTGGGCTTATGTTTGGGGATATGGTGTTGTAAACTAAAAATTGACGGTGTTTGGCAATATATTATTTTGAAATACCAATTTTGACAACAAAATTGATATCATTTTTTTCAGACAATTGTATGATAAAATCTATGTAGTATATAAAAGCAAAAAAATAACTTCATTTTTAAACTGTCCATATAGACGTCTTTTACTCTTTGAAACTGTCCACGTAAGCACGTATAAATTATTAATATTTATAATAAATTATTAATTTTTTAAAATGAAATATTAGTGTATAACTCATTACATTTTTACTCCAAACTTTTTTTAGTTTTCCAAAATTATTAAATAATATCATTTCAAATGAGTTTTTAATATTTCAACTTTTTATATTCTTCAATTTCAAATATTTTATTTTCTCAACTCTTCGTTTTCTTATATTATTAATGATTGAAAGTGTGTTAATTAAATGTGTATTTATTTCAAATAAATTATTAATATTTATTTTTTCACATTTTTCATTAATTTTCACTCATTTATTAGTACAAGTTTAAAAGTCATAAGTTATATTAAGTTAACTATAAAAGTGTACCTAAGTTAGGTAAATCTATATTTGCACCAAGAGATTTATTGTCCATCAATAAAGAGGTATAAATTCGAATAAATCAGAGGTCATATTTGTTATTTTGAGAGAATGTTAAAAAAATGTATTGTCTAGACAGCTATAATTAAATGTATGATATTTATTAATTTTATTTTTTACATTTGATATATATCTTATTTATCTCTAATAAGATGAGCCGCATATCGCACAGGTTACCTGGTAATTACTTTAATTTTTGAACAACGACACCAAATATTTACAAAATATCTAACAGTGGCATCAAACAAAGCCTAAATTAATATTGTAATGGTCAAACTTTGATACAATAAGAGGTAAATAATCTTGGCTCTATTTGGCATTACAATTGAAAAAATATAATAATTAAATGGTAATTTTTAAACGATTTCATGTAATTTTATTGTATATTAAAAAATAATTATGATCTTCTTTTTTAATATTTTGTGGGAGTAAAAGCTAAAAATTGTAATTTTTGTAAAATTCTATTTTAAAGAGAAATCATAATTAATAATCATAATTTTTTATACTAAAAAATTATGTTTTAACTAAAAATACTGTTTTATCATCTCAATAACACATGAGCCTTATCAATTGAGGTTACTCAGATTAGAGACCGATTCAAAATAAATAGAAAAGTTATCTCCTAATTTAAGAAAACATAATAATATAGGGACATAGATGATAAATTCCAAGTACTCCCAAACTAGGGTTTTAAGCTTATAAATCATCTCTTCCTTCCGCCTTCTCTCATTTTGCAAAGCCAGCAGTCGCAGACCAACTCCCTCGCTCCTCAAGGTGTATTCCCCACGTCGCCATTTTTCTAAATTTTGATTCGGTTCATAGGTTTGTACTTAGTTTGGGATCTCAATTTGTCGTTCTGTTTTCAGGAAGAAGAAGAAGTTAATATAGCAAACGAAAACAAACAATGTCAGGGTAAGTACTCCTCTTGATTTATTCGGATTTTTTTTTATTTATGATTTTAGAAACGTGGGTCTTCTTCTGTTTTGCTTTGGCTTTGTGGGTTTTGTATGTTTTGTGAAATTTGTTTTTTTTTTTTTGGTGCTGTGTTTTTTGTTCTGGTTTGTGTATTGAAGGTTCTTTTTGATATTTTCCAATGTGTCATAGGCAAGTGAAGCTGATTTTGTATATTGGGTTCTTAGGTTTTGGATCAGATGTGTGTTGGTGTATTGGTTTGTGGTGTTATATGCAAAACGTTTCAATAGGTGAAAATTGTTCGTCGGACTTAACTTGAAGAATGATGTTTGTTTATATGATTGTTTGATGATAAGTTGGTCACTTTGTTGATGAATGTTACAGTGAGTTAACTTAGTTCGGATAAGATATCGAATTGTGACAAAGTTGAACTTTTCTGTGTAGCGGGTTTTGGAATGATACTTAAGGATTAATCATGTTTATTTTCCATTGTAATTTGTGTTGGTGTTAGAAGGGAGACTTTCATTGGGAGTGTTACCGACTTTATGATTTCGATCTCTAATGCTTTTGCAGTGATGAGGCTGCCCCTGCTGTTGAGACAGCTGTTGCTGCTGCTCCCCTCGGTGAGGCCATGGATCTCATGACTGCTTTGCAGGTTGTGTTGAGGAAATCACTTGCTCATGGAGGTCTTGTCCGGGGCCTTCATGAAGGTGCGAAAGTGATTGAAAAGCATGCTGCCCAGCTCTGTGTTATGGCTGAGGACTGCAACCAGCCTGACTACCTCAAATTGGTCAAGGCACTTTGTGCTGACCATAATGTAAGCCTGCTTACAGTTCCCAGTGCTAAGACCCTCGGCGAGTGGGCTGGTGTAAGTATTATTATTACACTCTTTTTCTCCTTTGTCTTTGATAACTGATACTGTATCTATTGTGTTAATTTTTGTGTGCTAGTCATTGTTTTCTTTGCTTTGCATGATAAAACCATTTTTATGTTTAGTCTAGAACTGATGCACAATGGGTCCATGATGTGTGCTATTGCTTCTGTCTATGAACTGAAGATGAATGTAGTTCTTGCTGAGTCTGAGTTAAGACTTCAGTGGCAAAGAATGTGATTACTTTCATTATTAATACTCAGTAATCGCTATCTTCAAGTTGTAGCATAGTTGTCAAAGGCGCGCCTCAGGCTCAGACCGTTGCGCCTTGTGAAGGGTCAGGTCAGGTGACCTTCATCAGGCGCGTGCCTTTTAGTTGCTCCTAGGTGCACCCAGGCACGCCTCATAAAAATGCGTGGAAAAACCCCAACCCCAATTCAACTCACCCAACGCGAAATCAAGTTGTATAACATTTCTTTAATAAATTAAGATTTGTTTTGCGGTTGGTTTTAAATTTTGACAAAACAAATTAATTTGTATTATCAGTATTTGTACTATTGAAACTGTTTTTCTAGGACCCTTTGTGCCTTGCTCCTTTAACAACACTGGGTTGTAGTTTTGGTTCAAACCTGATGACAACACTTGAAAAACTTGTAACTAATCTTTTGGGGTGATTGCCTTTTTGGTTGAGTGGAAATAAATGGTTGACCATTTGTTCCGTTATTATATTGAATGTTATTAATCGCCATACTTGCATGCAGTTGTGCAAGATTGATTCAGAGGGAAAGGCCAGGAAGGTTGTTGGATGTTCATGTGTTGTTGTGAAGGTAAAAAATTATATTACAGTTCATGTTATGTTCATTACATATTGCAATTATCGGTTTCTTCTAACCGGGGTTATATTTACCCGATTGTTTCCAGGACTTTGGAGAGGAAAGCGATGGCCTTAATGTTGTTCAACAGCACATTAAGTCTCAATGAGTATCAAAAGAGTCTGATTTGATGGAGTCAGTCTCGGTTCAACTTTTATATTTATAGAGACTTATCTCTTTTACCCCCCTGTGCTTAGTTGGCTCACTCCAAGGAGATTTTGAATGTTCATTAGTTGCTCTATTGCTTTTAGAACTTTTTTTCTCTTTAATTTTATTGCAATTGAACGCCTATCTTTTTCATATATTTTGCTTTTTGAGGTTTTATTTGGTGTTGTGATTATATAAGTGTGTTGAATAAATGGTGGTTTATAAACAGTGTTATTTAAAATTACAAATATATTTTGCTTTTGGTTGATGATAAAAAAAAATTACGATTATTTTTTTTAAAAAAGAGTTTGGTAAAAGTGTGGATTTTTAGTTTTTATACACTATTAAAATATTTAAAAAAAATACGGTAATTGTTTTTTAGGATAAAATAAAAATACATACGTATCAATGTTTTACATAAAATATAATTATTTCTTGATCATATTTTTAACATTCCAATTAAGATTTTGGTTCGGTTAGGGTTCTCCCTAATCGAATTGTTGAAACCGAACGGTTTAGCGGTTTGAACTGAATCGTTGGAACCGTTTAGTTCCAATGGTTCGGTGGACTCGTTTAAAATTTATTTTTTTAAAAAAATAATATCATTATTTAAATTTTTAAAAAAAAAATAAAAATCGGAACCGAACGGTTTCGATTCGGTTCCGGTTCCGATTCCACATAAGTGTGGAATCGGAACCGAATCGGACCGGTAGCCACCCCTTTGGCATTCAAGAAACTGAAACTGTTTAATTTTATGCTACCAAACCCCGAAGAGAGAAATTTATTAAATAATTAAAAGATAAATTTTGACACAAAAAATGAAAAAAATTACAAAACCCTACTACTGCTTGGAAAACCAAACGTACTTGCCTGATAAAAGGCCACAAAAAGTTTTCATATCCTTCATAATTCTGAACTTTTTAGCGAAATTTATAGTTAGGGAAACCATAAGCATCACGTGATAAAGAAGAAGAAATTGTCCAAGGAGAGTATCAGATGATAAAACAAATCTAAGGAATCGAATTTGTATCGAATTCTAAACGAATCGAATCAAAATGTGATGGATTCGTATTCGATTCGTTTATTAAACGAATCGAATACGAATATTCGTTTAGTCATGATATTATTTAATAAAATAACTTACCACATATACATATGAAATATGTAATTAATATATTTACTAAAAATATCTCACCAAATATCGAAAATATTAATTTTTCTATGGTAATTAGCTATAATTTCTGGAATCTTAATTGAAAAGTAATAAGAACTAGTAAATAAAAATAATAAAACGAATTCTAAACGAATAACCGAATCAATGAGCTTAAATTCGTATTTATTTCGTTTAATAAACGAATCGAATTGACCCATTTATTAAACGAATTCATTTTTTCAAACTCGTATTCGTTTTAAAGCGAATCGAATCGAACGAATAAACGAATCCTAACCCAAATTGACACCCCTAGTATCAGCTATGGAGTTTACTTATCAGTAGATATGTGTGCCTTTAAAAAAGCATAGTATAGTGAGTTGTAATCTACAATCATCAAATTTATTCGGCAGCATCCAATGAGGTTCGTTAGAAGTATCATTTTAAAAACGAAAAATAGAAAAAAACTTCCATACATTTTTTATAGATATGTTATGAATAATTTTCATAACACCAGGGAAGAAAATATATTAACAAAATTATTATCAAATCCCATTTTAGTACTACTATGTTCTGATAAAAGGCAAACAAAACAATAACAAAAATAAAATAACACTTCCATACATTTTTTTTTTTTTTTAAAATGCTATAATTACTGCTCCCATGGTAGCTAGTGGTCTTGATTAGAGACCTTAATTAATTAAGATTTGATTTTGATTGAATTTTCTTCTTCTTGTTGTTGTGTAGGGATTGGAAGGTGACCCTTTTCCTGCAAGCTCTTAACGGTGTCGTATAGGCATTGTTTCACTGGTGTAAATTCTAACCCCATGTCCTTGAGCTTCTGATTTGAGAACTTGTAGGGTTTTGCCCTTGGGTTCTTTTCATCTGAACACCTGCATTTTCAATTTTTATTTTATTTTTTTTAAAAAAATGAACATTAAGTATCAAATATGTCACTCAATATTCAAATCATGTATGTATATATAAATCAAATATTTTAATACTAAAGTAAGATTTGGAGAAAGTCATAATGCACGCAATTTTTTTTCCGATAATTTAAACCCGTAACCAAATGAATAATAAGTTAATACTTTATAATATATAGGACTAGGTACATTCTTAAAAATTATAACAAAGTGATAAAAACCTGAACTGTGAAAGGAATTATAATTTTTGCTGCATGCCAACATCCCAAAAGAAATCAATCACTATATATTGAGTTAAATATTTATTTAATCTTTATATTTTGAAAAATATTTGAAAACACCTATAAAACTAATTCTAATATAATTAAAAGATACCTTTTTCGAGTTTTTATAATAAAAATAGACATACATATAAAATCTTAAAAGAAATAACTTTTGAGTGTAATAAAATTAATTATAAGGATACTTTGAGTTTGAGGTATTTTTTTATAAATATAATGACTAAACTATCCTTTTCGAAATTAAAATTAACAAAATGAAATGTCTTGGACAGTGGAGCCAAAGCATAACTAGGTTATTATTATTAAGACAGATGTTTGGTCAAAATCTTGACAAGTACATAAGTTAGGTGAGAAGAATTTAGGTCCTCATATTTTGTATTATTTGTAATTTCTTTCACCTTTCTTTTTGTTTAATTATTTTTTGTCACTATCTTTTAGGTGGTGGGATTGCTACACATTTGTTTCTTTAAGTTGGCCAAAGTTGGTGAAATTGCTCCACCACAAGAAGAAAAAATCATTTTTTTTTTATTTTCTTATATATATATTAAAAAGTAATTGCATCTACATCACTAAGCAATGTTTCACAATTATTATTATTTATTTATTTTTTTTTTTTGTTTAAAGATTACTCCATGTCACATGTCACTTGAAAGTATATTTTTGGTTTGATTAATTTATTTTTTGGAAACGTAATGTCATTTTTGAAATTGACACAACAAATAAAGTGATTAAGTAAATATTTTATAAGTTATATACATATTAGTTCTCACTTAATGTCAATTGTGTCCAATCATTAATGTCGAATTTGGGTATAAAGTCGTGTGGAGAAATTGAATTTAGATTCACATCGATACTCATAATGGACAGTAAGATACCGATTGAGGGTGTTAAAATCCATTATTTTTAATTATTTTATTTGAAATTTACATGTAACAAAGTCTTTACCTAACTAAAATGAATCATATCATTGGATCTAAACATGAAAGTTAATATGGAATTGACCAAGCTAAATATTATCTAAATCACTCTCAAGGAAAGTTAGGTCACCACTTCTTTTATAATAATTTTTCTTTAATTGATTATGTTATATGTAAGCATTACCTCGTCTAATAAAACAATTTATTAGTATAACTTTTCTTTAGATGCCTAATTACATTTGTCCCACTAACAAAATTTTATTTGCTCTTCCATTTATGTTGTTATAACCTAAATGCTCTACTAAATAGCAAGCAATATACAAAAGGTATGGGTTCGAATTCATTCATATAAGTGAGGAGGGGATTGGGTTGCCGTTAAATTAAATTTTAAAAAAATAACAAACAATATATAGTAAATCGAAGAACACATGACACTTACTTGGTGGGGATGGGATACTCAGGGAAGAATTTGGCAAGAATCTCCACCACTTCACCGCGGTGGAGGACGGTTTCGGCACAGAGATACCGGCCGGAGGCGGACGGAGTCTCGTAGACAAGAATGTGGGCTAATGCCACATCCCTAACGTGCACATATGCCTGAACTGAATTAGCATAAGTCTTTGCTGAGCCAGTCAAATACTTGAGAATGTGAAAAATACTAGCATTCACAGTTGGCTGCAACAATGGCCCTAGCACCAACACTGGGTTCACCACCACTAGATCCACCCCTCTTGCCTTTGCCTCCTCCCACGCCGCCTTCTCTGCCACAGCTTTCCCATAGCAGTACCAGTTCTGTAAATATCATGTAGCATGGAGAGCCGCAAATAAAATTATGACATATATATTTCGACTTGGATTTGATACTGAATTGAATTTTGAGTTGGGTTTTTCGTAAATTATGATCGGTAGTTATTAAATAATAATAATGTATTATTATTAAAGCATGAGTATATAAAATAAAATAGGTTATTGTGAAATAACAATTAACCTTAGTGTTCTTGCAGAAATCAAGATCACTCCAGCAAGATTCATCAACAACAACATCAGGGCTTCTGTTGGGGTCCATGTAAACGGCGCCGATCGATGACGTGAACACGACACGGCGGGCTTTGACCTCCGCCGCGGCAACAATCACATTCTTGGTGCCAATCACCGCCGGCTCCACCATTTGTTCCTTCATCATTGAACAAAATTATCAAAATTAACCACCATCACCACCAGCTCCATCATTTTATAAATGAACCTAATTTAATAAAAGAATAATATATAATAAGCATATAAAGCACTAAATGCCAATTTTATTTATTTATTTATTTTTTTTAAAACAAAAAACTAAATTTCAAAGCATAAGATTATCATAATTTTCATTATAATGACCTATTTAGAGCGTTACCATATTATCATTTAAAATAAAAAAATAAATAAAAAAATCTTAAGTACTCTCCATGTAGAGACACGCTTATCTTTAATTGAATTCTTATCACATGAATCTCCTAATTAATTAGATAAAAATAAATAAGTGACTGTTTTTCTTGGGTGTTTTGATCGATTTGTGTTTGGGTAAGTATCGGTCAAAAACTTTCGAGGAATATGATTTGGTGACAAAAGACTTAAATTTTTTTATCAAATCATGAATTTGAGTTCAAATATATATTTTTTATAAGAATGTGAGACATACAAATTTTTTACCTAAATCACTTAAATTTGACGGCGGAATTTTCAAAACAAAAAAGTGAGAAAATCCCCGACAAAGCAGAATTTTTCAAAATAAATATGTGTGAACTAAGGAATAAATAAACAAAAGCGTGTCAAGAATTCAACGAATGAAACAGTATGATAAGATTTTTCATTATTAAATTTTTTAATCATTGTTGAGGATAAAAGAAAATTGTGGAAGTGTACGTGGAACCCACAAGCAGTAGGTAAGTGGTTTTTTTCTTTGTCACCAAAAAGCAATGGTGCCAAAGCAGGAATGCATTGTTTTTACATTTGCAAGCATTATAATGAGGACTTGTCATTTATTTATGTGGTTTCCTTTTTCTTAAAGATTTGGCAAGATTAGAAAATTTCAAAGTTCCATTTTCTTGGCAACCAAACAGGAAAGAGAAATGAGACACGTATACTAAAAAGACTTACTGGATCATCTGTCACAGGGGAAGCAGTATGAAATACTCCATCACACCCATTAATGGCCTCTTTAAGACTCTCATAATCAAGAAGATCAGCTTTGCATAAAATTAATCTTTCTTTGGCTCCTTCAAGCTCCTTCAAATGAACATTCTTTGGATCATCTAAATATATTTAAAAAAAAAACCAACAAAAAACAAATTAATTGCATTCAAATTCGATATATGACTACTTAAAAAGAATTTTTTTACAAATAAATATTAGTTAGGTATTACTTCCAAACTCGAGATATTTTAAAAAATCTCTATTTCATCGATACATAAATATATATTTTAAAAACTCGTTTAAAATCTCTCAAAATTCAATGCCGCCCCTGTCCAGTCTGATCCTTATGTAATTATGTACCTGGATTCCTAACGGTGCCTTTAACATTGTACCCTTTTTCAAGAAGAAGTTTAACAATCCAAGAAGCAATGAAGCCGCCGGCGCCAGTGACACAAACAGTTTGGCCGGAAGATTGGGAGCTGCTGTCAGTTGGCATGATGCTGGAATTTTCTGGTGATTTTTTTTTTTTTAAAAATTTTTGAGTTAGTAGAACTAAGAGGAATGATTTTCCTTTAAATGGAAGAAAGATAAAAAGGAGTAACTTGAAACAAAAGGGATATGGATACGTGTTGTATTTATAGGGAAATTAAAGTTTACCAACTCACCTAACACAGGTAAAAAGTTATGGACTTAGACTAATGGGTTTGTTGCTTGAATATATATATATATATATATATATATATAATTTAGAGGCAATTATTATTATTATTATTATTATTTATTTATTTTTGTTTCACTCTTTTTTTTTTCCTTAATTGTTTTGGTATTTTTTTTTGTTTGAAATGGTTGGAAATCCCACCGTCAAATCACTCATTCCGGACTTAAGCGGAGCAGGTAAAACTTCTGACTGTCTCAGGCTCTTACAAGAAACGCACTCACTGGATTCGAATACAAGACTTTAAAATGAGATCATGAACCCTACACCGTCAAGTCACGCCCCTCGAAGATCTAATATGATAATATTTAGTGTTAAATACAATTGAAGTTTGATTGGGTTATGTGTATTTTTTTGTTGTTGTAGGTTTTGTGCAAATATTGATTAAGATGATTTGATTGGCTTGAAAGGCTTTCCAACTAGCCATTTGTATCAATATTTGTATCTGTAGAAGATTTTTTTGTTTATAGTGGTAATTTATTTATGATGTAGTACTGATTGGTTGAACCGATCGAATATCAAAAATCATATGAATATATTCAATGTACTAAAGTTACCATTATCGGTGAGATTCGAAATCAATTATAATTTACGGATTTTAGTTGGTTTAATTAGTAAGATTATAAACCACTTGTTGATTGATTAGATAACTTCTCATCTCATTATTGAGGTCGATGTTTCTCGGTCTCTATGCATATATGTGGGAGTATATTTTTATTCCTTTATTATATTAAAAAAAATAGTTATGTTGATGGTGTTTTTCGGGCACTATGTTATTTAAACAACACGACAGGGGTAAAAGGGGTAACTCCATTGATCGAGACCGTTAAAGCCGACCCGACAACTTGACGGTAAGAGGCCGAGCACTTTATACTAAATGGCCGAGCACTTTGGTTCGGATGACCGAGCACTATAAGGCCGGCAGAAACACTCTCAGTTCAAAGGACTATCATGACCGACCACATGAAGACCGAGCACATGACGAGGCGTGTTCAGGAAGATAAATCATCATATTCTTGCAGAAAATGGATAAGTTGTCCTACTTTAATGGGGTAAAGTAATAACTTAATATCCTAATAGGATAAAGGAAGTAAATGTAGTTTTGATTAGGAATCCTTATGGGAAAAGGGAATAGTTTTGACTAGGAATCCTGATAGGAAAAGGAGACCATCTCCAATTGGGAATTCTTGTACAAATAGGAATCTGGTTTCTTCACCATTATAAATAGGAGGGTAGAGTGACTGTAGAAAAAAGAAAGTTGAAAGGATCGAAAAATCATCACAAGAGTGAGGGATTAAAGTTCCAATTTGTAAGAGCAAAAGAGAAGTCTGAGAGGTGTATTTGAGTAAATAAAAAAGTACCACCCTGTTCTTGTCCGTGGACGTAGGTCGGATCCAAAATCCACCGAACCACGTTAAATCACCTTGTCTGATTGGCGTATTTTCTTGTTTTCCGCTAAGTTTGCTTTTGGTTCCCTATAACCAAACAAATTCACAGTTGAAGGAGGGTTCCCTCAGAGGTGATATTCCCGTATTACCCTGAGACCAAAATCCACCGTCAACAGTTGGCGCCGTCTGTGGGGAACTTCAACAAAAAGCAATTCACGTAGTAAGACAAATGGCGGAAGATGGAAATCACCGATCGTCAGGGATTTCACCAGATAGTTCGGGAAATCCAGGATAAAGGTCTGTTGGCCGAGCCTAATTTGAGGAGGTTCCCGATTGAGGAGGGAAATAGTAGGGCATACTGTATCTACCATAACGTAAGGGGACATGCCACGAATGGGTGCAGAGACCAGCGGGAGCAGGTGGAAGACTTGGTGAAAGAATGCTATCTCAGTGTGTACATAGGCCATTCGGTTTTTGAGGTCGACCAAGTTGATAGCGGAAGTCATCCGGTCGGATGCGTGGAATGCTGAGATGCAGAGAGGATGTATTAAGAAGAGCATTGCTTGTAGTGACCCTTGTAGAGTTGTAAGAAAGGCAACGGATCCCAAAAAGGTGAGTAAACCTCTTCTGACTTAGGTTGACATTTGATTATGCTTGTTTGTTGTGGCCCACACAATGATTTTGATATTTGTTTTACGGCTCGGGTCTGCTCTTGTACCGCCGAGTCCGTTTTGTTGATATTTGTTTTACGGCTCGGGTCTGCTCTTGTACCGCCGAGTCCGTTTTGTTGATATTTGTTTTACGGCTCGGGTCTGCTCTTGTACCGCCGAGTCCGTTTTGTTGATATATGTTTTACGGCTCGGGTCTCCTCTTGTACCGCCGAGACCGATATTTCTTTCCGACTCGGGTCTGCTCTTGTACCGCCGAGATCGATGTTTCTTTCCGGCTCGGGTCTGCTCTTGTACCGCCGAGACCGATGTCTCTTTCCGGCTCGGGTCTGCTCTTGTACCGCCGAGACCGATATTACTTTCCGACTCGGGTCTGCTCTTGTACCGCCGAGATCGATGTTTCCCTACGGCTCGGGTCTGCTCTTGTACCGCCGAGACCGATATTTCTTTCCGACTCGGGTCTGCTCTTGTACCGCCGAGATCGATATTTCTTTCCGACTCGGGTCTGCTCTTGTACCGCCGAGATCGATGTTTCTTTCCGGCTCGGGTCTGCTCTTGTACCGCCGAGACCGATGTCTCTTTCCGGCTCGGGTCTGCTCTTGTACCGCCGAGACCGATGTCTCTTTCCGACTCGGGTCTGCTCTTGTACCGCCGAGATCGATGTTTCTTTCCGGCTCGGGTCTGCTCTTGTACCGCCGAGACCGATGTCTCTTTCCGGCTCGGGTCTGCTCTTGTACCGCCGAGACCGATGTCTCTTTCCGGCTCGGGTCTGCTCTTGTACCGCCGAGATCGATATTTCTTTCCGACTCGGGTCTGCTCTTGTACCGCCGAGATCGATGTTTCTTTCCGGCTCGGGTCTGCTCTTGTACCGCCGAGACCGATGTCTCTTTCCGGCTCGGGTCTGCTCTTGTACCGCCGAGACCGATGTCTCTTTCCGACTCGGGTCTGCTCTTGTACCGCCGAGATCGATGTTCTTTCCGGCTCGGGTCTGCTCTTGTACCGCCGAGACCGATGTCTCTTTCCGGCTCGGGTCTGCTCTTGTACCGCCGAGACCGATGTCTCTTTCCGGCTCGGGTCTGCTCTTGTACCGCCGAGATCGATGTTTGTTACAGCTCGGGGTTGGGTTACGTCCCACCGAGTCATGCTCATTGGTCTGGGGACGTAACATTCCCCCAGGACCAAGTGATTTTTACAGCTCGGGGTCGGGCGATGTCCCACCGAGTCTGCCTTTGGACTGGGGACGTAACATTCCCCCAGGACCAAGTGATTTTAACTGCTCGGGGTCGGGCGATGTCCCACCGAGTCTGTCATTTGGACTGGGGACGTAACATTCCCCCAGGACCAAGTGATTCTTACAGCTCGGGGTCGGGCGATGTCCCACCGAGTCTGCCATTTGGACTGGGGACGTAACATTCCCCCAGGACCAAGTGATTCTTACAGCTCGGGGTCGGGCGATGTCCCACCGAGTCTGCCTTTTGGACTGGGGACGTAACATTCCCCCAGGACCAGTGATTCTTATTCTTACAGCTCGGGGTCGGGCGATGTCCCACCGAGTCTGTCTTTGGACTGGGGACGTAACATTCCCCCAGGACCAAGTGATTCTAACAGCTCGGGGTCGGGCGATGTCCCACCGAGTCTGCCTTTTGGACTGGGGACGTAACATTCCCCCAGGACCAAGTGATTCTTACAGCTCGGGGTCGGGCGATGTCCCACCGAGTCTGTCTTTGGACTGGGGACGTAACATTCCCCCAGGACCAAGTGATTCTTACAGCTCGGGGTCGGGCGATGTCCCACCGAGTCTGCCTTTGGACTGGGGACGTAACATTCCCCCAGGACCAAGTGATTTTTACAGCTCGGGGTCGGGCGATGTCCCACCGAGTCTGCCTTTGGACTGGGGACGTAACATTCCCTCCCCCAGGACCAAGTGATTTTTACAGCTCGGGGTCGGGCGATGTCCCACCGAGTCTGCCTTTGGACTGGGGACGTAACATTCCCCCAGGACCAAGTGATTTTTACAGCTCGGGGTCGGGCGATGTCCCACCGAGTCTGCCTTTGGACTAGGGACGTGACATTCCCCCAGAGCCAAGTACCTCTTTCAGCTCGGGGTCGGGTTACGTCCCACCGACTCAGCCCTTCGGACTGGGGACGTAACATTCCCCCAGGTCCAAGTGCCTTTCTCAGCTCGGGGTCGGGTTGCGTCTCACCGAGTCAGTCCTTCGGACTGAGGACGTAACATTCCCCCAGGTCCAAGTGCCTTTCTCAGCTCGGGGTCGGGGTACGTCCCACCGAGTCAGCCCTTCGGACTGGGGACGTAACATTCCCTCAGGTCCAAGTCCCTTTCACAGCTCGGGGTCGGGGTACGTCCCACCGAGTCAGCCCTTCGGACTGGGGACGTAACATTCCCTCAGGTCCAAGTGTCGTTCTCAGCTCGGGGTCGGGTTGCGTCCCACCGAGTCAGTCCTTCGGACTGGGGACGTAACGTTCCCCCAGGCCCGAGCATCTCTCACAGCTCGAGACAAGATCACATGCCACCGAGCACATCATCGTTAGCTCAGAGGCAAAGTTTTCTCCTCACAATCGAGATTGGATCAGTCAGGGGTCAGGACCCCCAAATCTCTGGTACAGATATTACAGAGGATGAGTCATTTTTTAGTTTGGACAACAAGAGGAACCTCATCTCTTGATGGAACGACCCAAGTAAGCAATTTGCTTTGAGGTGGAGAATCATTCTGAATAGAGTCAGCATCTCCAATAAACCGAGGATATGAAGATAGAAACAGAAGACTTAGTTGATGGCAAAAACAATTTCTCGGTGATTTCTGGAGCGACCACCAGCAAGGCGATCAGCACACCATCTTTTTTTATAGTTCCCGGCATCAACTCACAAACTCGTTGTTACCGAGAACTAGGGGACAGATGTTGATGGTGTTTTTCGGGCACTATGTTATTTAAACAACACGACAGGGGTAAAAGGGGTAACTCCATTGATCGAGACCGTTAAAGCCGACCCGACAACTTGACGGTAAGAGGCCGAGCACTTTATACTAAATGGCCGAGCACTTTGGTTCGGATGACCGAGCACTATAAGGCCGGCAGAAACACTCTCAGTTCAAAGGACTATCATGACCGACCACATGAAGACCGAGCACATGACGAGGCGTGTTCAGGAAGATAAATCATCATATTCTTGCAGAAAATGGATAAGTTGTCATACTTTAATGGGGTAAAGTAATAACTTAATATCCTAATAGGATAAAGGAAGTAAATGTAGTTTTGATTAGGAATCCTTATGGGAAAAGGGAATAGTTTTGACTAGGAATCCTGATAGGAAAAGGAGACCATCTCCAATTGGGAATTCTTGTACAAATAGGAATCTGGTTTCTTCACCATTATAAATAGGAGGGTAGAGTGACTGTAGAAAAAAGAAAGTTGAAAGGATCGAAAAATCATCACAAGAGTGAGGGATTAAAGTTCCAATTTGTAAGAGCAAAAGAGAAGTCTGAGAGGTGTATTTGAGTAAATAAAAAAGTACCACCCTGTTCTTGTCCGTGGACGTAGGTCGGATCCAAAATCCACCGAACCACGTTAAATCACCTTGTCTGATTGGCGTATTTTCTTGTTTTCCGCTAAGTTTGCTTTTGGTTCCCTATAACCAAACAAATTCACAGTTGAAGGAGGGTTCCCTCAGAGGTGATATTCCCGTATTACCCTGAGACCAAAATCCACCGTCAACAAGTTAGATTCAATTTTTTTCCCTAAAGTATTAGGATACAATTTATGTAACATAAAATTAGAAATTTGGGACAATTTTAATTTAGATAATCCAATGATTATAGTTGAATTTGAATCACGTTGATTTGAAGATTTATGATATTCTGCTGGATTTGTTTACATTTATGGAGTATTTAATTAAAGTATTTTATTATCTCTTAATCATTTGATGATTTTTTTAAATCATAAATAAATTAATTACCATAAACAGAAAACAAGTCAATGACAAAATAAATTAAAGATATTATTTAAAAAAAAAAAAGCATCATCATCGTCATAATTTTCTAGGTTTTTTTGTAATAACTAAGCACATGATCTTTTTTTAAAAAATGCGATCCAATAATTTTCAAACAATTTAATTTATGAAGTAAATAAAAATATAATTAAAATTTTTCTCAAATGTTATATTTAAAAAATAATATATTAAAAAAAAAAGCTCCTTACTAATCCATTATTTTTGGGCCACAACTTTTTGCACATGCCCACCATGAACTATCAATTGTTTTTTTATTTTATGTTTGCTTACGTTCTCCTTATGTAATAATTAATAATTAATAATTAAAAATAAAAGGCTGGACGTAGAAAGTGAAATTCATCTTAATTATATAAAAGGAGAAATTAAAGAAAAGGTTGGTAGGTGAGTCACCGAAATTTCTTAAGAACTACTTTTTATTTATTATTTTTTAAACAAAAAAACGCTAAAACTACGTAGTTTTAAGTACCATTTTGTCACTGTTTTATTTTCCCTATGTTCAAATATTATTACTCTTTATATAATATATAATTTTAAAAAAATTAGGAATTTAAATGATAAAAGTGAGAAATATTAGGGACCTAAATGTAATTTTCTTATATAAATGATGGAAGATGTTCTCGGAAATATCAGGTAACTCATGTAACAACTCAATAATATATTGTCAGACATTCTATTATATTAAAAAATTATTAAATAAATAGTAATTGAATTATACATATTATTTATTTATTAGTTAGCAATATCACGTTACACATACTTCCGTTATAGTAAATAATTACTCACCAATAAGATTAGTGGTTTAACATATGACAAAATCATTCTCATGTTGAGCTATTTTAACTTAAAATTTTAATTAAAAAAATCAACCATTAATCTTATTCAATCTAATGAAAAAATTTTAAAATCAAAATATACAATTGTCTTGGTAGAGATTCCAAAATCTTTTTTAAAAGGGTGTGGCTTGATGGTGTAGGGCTCAGTATCTCACATTGAGGTCATGAGTTCGAATGTAGAGAGTGCGTTTCTTATAAGAGTTTGTGACAGTCGGGGATTTTAACTGCTTCGCTTAAGCTCGGAATGTATGTATGATTGACGGTGAGATTTCCAATAATTTAAAAAAAAAAATCTTTCTTAAATCGAGATTTGAAATTTTAAGATAAAAAATCAATACAAAAACTCTTCTCAAATCTCGTATCGAATAATATAAAATTCCAAATTTTATATAATCTGTGAGAACACGGGCCATAATCTTGAAGAGCATCGGTCAACAATTTTGCAAGTTGTTCTTCAAGATGGATGAAATTCATTTATTGCGTGATGAATTAAGTGTCAATTCTCAATACGCCTGGCATGCAATTTTGACATAATTGACACTTGACAGAAAAATTTAACTGATTTTTTGTTCTATTATAATAAAATAAGAGGGGTTTTAAATCTTTTAAAATATTCTCTCATTTTCGGCAATATCATTTTTTGCAGTATTATTTTCCGCCTATAAATGAGAAGCACATTTATTCACTTCATATTTTGAGACATTTAATCATAATATAATATTATAGACAGGTATTTTTCACGATCTTCTGATATGTGTATTTAATAATAATATACGATCAATGTTAAATTATATTTAAATTATTATCCAATAAAACTCAATAACATCTGTATTTTTTAAATTCTAAATAACATTTGTATTTTTAAATTCTAAAAAATATTAATATACTCTCCAAAGTTAAGACTTAAGAACATGAACTTAAACTTGATTAAATACACATATCATAAGATCGTGAAAAATACCCGGCAATATCATTTTTTGCAGTAATATTTTCCGCTTTTGAGACATTTGATCATAATATAATATTATAGACATATATTTTTCACGATCTTCTGATATGTGTATTTAATAATAATATACGATCAATGTTAAATTATATTTAAATTATTATTCAATAAAACTCAATTCAACATCAAGTTTAAGTTCATGTTCTTAAGTCTTAACTTTGGAGAGTATATTAATATTTTTTAGAATTTAAAAATACAAATGTTATTTAGAATTTAAAAAATACAGATGTTATTGTTGGTATTTAAATAAAGGATGTAATCTTAATTTCATATAGAATAATTTATAATTATAAATCAATAAGACGTAGATATATTACCAAACAACTAAAATCTATATCTCGTTTTCTTTTTTAAATCTCTACGCTATTATGATTTATTCATACGCCGTGCGATTTCATATATGACGGTATTGGTGGATGATTCGAGTCTCAATTACTCGATAACGACGTCGTTTGGCAATTTACATAAATTGTGGGGTATGATATGACTTTTGAGGTAGAGATTTATTACAAGTCTTCTTTCTATATACTTAAAACATAATTTAAAGCTTTTAATATGGAACAAAATAATTTTATGGAACGTAAATTTATTTTAAATAGGTTCAAATAAAATAGATTTCGCTTCACGATTATACAAAAATATTTATTATATCAAAATATTTCGATATAATTCACGTTACATGTAATCCTAGTTTAGCCGGAACATTTGAGATCATACAATTAGGCAACAAAATAAGATTTTATGAAAATCATAGATACTCTTGTTGACCTCATTATAATGAGTTTTTTTTTTTTTTTTTTTCCATGATGTTGTTATATGATCGACGTGATACTGCTAGCTAATAAGTATATTATATATGAAATTATATTAAATATAGTTACAAATTATTTATTTTTATTTTACTATTTTAACATGAAGTAATACCATCGTTATATTGATTTTTTTTCCTTTCCACGAGAACATATAAAAAAAACTACCTAAAATGAGCTAAAACATTATTTGTTTCTTTCATATAGTTTAGAATCATAGAGGTACAAATATATATTGTAAAGAAAATCTTATTCAATCCATCAACAAATATGTCGATGAAAGGCCAAATTTTTACTCCCAAGGGACGTAACTTGATAATTTTTAATAAATATTTTACTTGACATTTAAGATCGCATCGTGAAAGAGACAAGAGAGTAAAAATTTAAATTTGGATTTTTCTCACTCTTTATTTTAAAAAAACAACAAACAATGCATAATTATAAAAAAATATCAGTAATATCCGAATCTCATAATTTTATGATGTCAAAAGCGATAGAGGAGATAAGACATTTTGATAGTTTAACCTGTACAACCATAATCTAAATGCTGCTCGAGCATTGTCTTTAACCGATCAAAAGACTAGTAATTGACTAATTAAATATGTAAAATTTTATCTAATATATAACGATTCGTAAATTAAAATATTAAACCATTGTCTAGGGGTTTGACCTATAATGTACGGAAACTTTAATCCTATTAGGTGCCATGTTTCCGATATCTGAATTATACAAGTTGTTAATTCTATTTTTCTTAGCAAAGTTCGTAACAAAATAAGTTTAATTTAGTTGTAATGAGTCTTGAAGATCTCAGAGCAAAAAGACAAGTATTTGGACAAAATCTGATGGAGCTATCAGAGCGATGTTCACTCTTTTGAATATTCCAAAATATTTAGTGCTCAAATTGATATGATGTTAGTTGCATTGGAAAGTAGACTCGAAGATGATCGCGTACATATAAAGAACGCATGATTGGGCCGATGACGAAAAAGTTACAAGCGTTTAGAGTTACACCTGAAAATTAGTCAGCGACCAGCGTTCATGTGGCATTCGTATTTTCGTTCGAACATTTCGAGGCAGAAACTTTGCGTTTGAGTTGCGTTTGAAGTGCGTTCGAATGTCCCTACGTAAGTAGGTTATTTTAGACATACTTTAAAGCCAAAATAACTCTAGGAAGCCATTTCTTTTGCCCTACCTATATAAACAAACATTGAGCCACCTTCACAAGTGTTGAAAATACATTCCTTTGAGCCTAAACTCATTCTTAGTTTTCAATCTCTTTGTTTTCATCTTGAATAGTTCTTGTTCTCCTGTCTTATTTATTTTGGTAAAAGCGTTATTTGTTAAACCATCAACACAACAAATTCAATTTCCTAAACCTTCAGAGTTCTCAAGGAGGAAGATTGACAGTCGGAGTTCCGGCGTTCAGAGTTACAAAATTTATTCACTCAGAGACTTCAGAGGCTCTGAAGAAAATCGTAGGGTATGGGCTCGATGAGTTCTTCGGGTTCTTGCAGTCTAGAGGTATTAGAGTCGGTGAAGTTGCCACCATAGGTCTTTTACCATGACTGTAAGTATTTCTCTTTATATTGGATTTGGGCTGGTAGCCAAGATATCCGAAATGATTTTTTACTCGCACGAGTTTTCCATTTCGTCACCAAAATAACTTGTGTAGATTTTGTGTGGTTGATTTATTTTCTGCTTTAATATTCCGTTTTGATTTATTGCTATTAGAATTAAGAGTATTTATTGAAAATTCATAAAGAATAATATTTAGGACTTATATTAAAATATTGTGATATATTTCGCGTAGGATCAGACAAAATATGAACTTTCACAAGTGCTTCCAAATTAGCAGATTGTGTAATTCTAATTATAGTCGAAGAGCTTGAGACAGTAATATTGTATCAATATTGCAGATAAAAGGATTTATTTATTTGCAACAAAAAGATCTATTAATTCTCTATATACTTATTCAAAGGTAACTAAGGATCCTGTTTTATTATACTTCAAGCTAAGCTATGAGCCCAGCAGAATTCAATTGTACCTTGAGAAGACAATGCAAGAGAAGCCTATGTTGTCAAATCATATAGAATTTTATTCAATATATAAGGAATCATAATTTACATTACTTAAGGCGCCACCGATTAGATATACTGAACCGAACGGTTATGGTTCTTAATTTTGTGAAATCATAATCGTTAACTGAATCGCAACCGGACCGAACGGTTCCGGTTCAATTTTTTTATTTTTAAAAATATAATTTTAACAAATGGAAATTAAATTTAAAAAAATTATAATTTGATATTATTACCAAATAAATATAATAAAAAAATATTTATTTGATTTTTATTATATTAAATTAAAAACTAAAATTAAAAATAAAATAGAGAGCTTGAACTTTAAAAAATTATTTATTTGAACATAAATTTTATTACAATAATATTGAAATCGAACGGTTCCAACGATTTCGACTAGGATGGTTCCAACCGAACGGTTCCATTTTTAGCCTAAAAAATTATAACGAAAGTGCCTTACCATTAATCAACAACAATATTCACCAATATGACAACAAAAATGATAAACATACTTAAACTTTTACTTAAAGTTTATACACCCCTCTCACTGTAGCTACAGTGAGAGGGGTGTAGAAACTTTAAGTAAAAATTTAAGTATGTATATCATTATTCATATGACTAAGTTCATATAACTAGCCATGAATTGGTTGGGCACTAAACTTTTTTTTTTTTTTTTTTGAATCGTCAAACCATCTATTTCAGGCTTAAGCGGACAGATAAAACCCCCGGTCGTCTCAGGTTCTTACAAGAAACGCACTCTCTGGATTCAAACTCAGGACCTCAAGATGAGATACTGAACTCTACACCACCAAGTCATGTCTCTTGAGGACAATAGTTGGGCTAAATTCCTAACTCTGAACTGTACTCGTGTTTCCCCTTATCTTCAACAGATAGATAAAAGTCCATAATAACAACTAGATGATGCATGAAGTCACCAAAAGTTGAATAAACTAAATGTAAGGCATGGCAAGGCAAGGAGCGCATATATATATATACTAGATATTACACGTGCCTCCGACACGATGTTATAAAATTTACAGAGAGATTAAGATTATATTATTTAATTTGTTTGTTAATTTTCAGAGATATTCTATCATGAAATGATTTTATTTTTTAAATAAATAATTTTATTTTTTAAATTTATTTGGTAGTTTTTATATTTCATTAATAAATGACTTTATTATTTAATTTATTTGGTAGTTTTTATTTTCCATTTTTATAGAGATTCTATAATGGAATGATTCTTTATCAGCCATTAGATTATAATGAAATGATTTGAGGCGCCAATTAAGTCACATAAAGATAACATTAGATACATTATCTCTCTTAATCCTAATTATTGGTTTCATGTTCTTTCCTCCCACACCATTGTGCTTTATAATATATATATATATATATATCTATATTATAAAGCACAATGGTGTTTGAGGAAAGAGAGTGCATCCAACGGCTCTCTTTATGTGGCTTAATTAACGGCTCAGATCATTTCATTGGTAATTGGAGGAAAGAGAGTGAATTGATTGATGGAAATGGTCAAAATTTTCAAATTTTCAAATAAAAAAATAGAAAGTTAAAATAAAATCATTTAATTTTGTAACACCGTGCCGTAGGCACGGGCCAAATACTGTAACACCGTGCCGTAGGCACGGGCATCATTTAATTAAAAAATAAAATCATTTAATTCTGTAATACCATGTCGTGCCGTAGGCACGGGCATCATTTAATTAAAAAATAAAATCATTTAATTTTGTAACACCGTGCCGTAGGCATGGGCCAAATACTGTAACACCGTGCCGTAGGCACGGGCAAAAACTAGTATATATATATGCATCAAAGATATATATCTGCCTTTTGATGAATGTATAATATTAGTTTATTCATTTTAGAAACTATTCTTCTGAATGCTGCATAAATGAGAGACAGAGAATTTAGCTCTGTTACGAAAGCAATTTATTTGAATCCAATGAAAGTCAAACTTGATTGGTTTCTAATGTTGTAAATTCTACAAATATAATTGGTTAAGATGGAGGAGGGACATGTCCCTTGACTGATATCTTATAGGGACATGTCCTCCAATTGAGAAGCATGGAAGAGGTACAATCTTGAGGATAATAGTTCGGCTAAACTCTTACATAAACAATCCACCTTCGCTTTTCCACTAGTTCGGCTAATTTTTTTTTTTTTGAATCGTTGGAAATTCCACCGCCAAATCAGGGTTTAAACAGACAGGAAAAACTCCCGGCTGTCCCAGGTTTTTACAAGAAACACACTCTCTGGATTCGAACTCAGGACCTCAAGGTGAGATACTGAACCTTATACCACCAAATCATGTCCCTTGAGGACAATAATTCGGCTAAACTCCTAACTCCGAACTGTACTTATGTTTCCCCTTATCTTCAACAGATAGATAAAAGTCCATAATAACAACTAGATGATGCATGAAGTCACCAAAAGTTGAATAAATGAGAGACAGAGAATTTAGCTCTGTTACGAAAACAATTTATTTGAATCCAATGAAAGTCGAATTGGTTTCCAAGATGTAATATCCTATACGTTCTATCTATCTATAGTACCACTTTTATAGTCTTTCTATTTGAAAATTCGAATTTTTCTAAGGTTAAGATCTAATGCGGAATTATTCACAATAATTTAAGAAAAGTCCTAAATATTGATTTTATGGATTTTCAACAAATACCCTTAAGACTAAGTAATTATAATATAAAGAAAAACATTAAATCAACAAAATAAAATTAACACAAGTATTTTATTGACGAAGAGAATCAAAATATCCTTCAAGGTGAAAATTAATAAAGTTGAAAAGTTAAGGTGATTTAAGCTTTGAGAAATTGTGTTTTCAACCATTATGAAGGTGGCTACAAGTTTCTTTATATATGTAGGGCAAAAGTTAGGATTTTCTAGTGCTGATTTGGCATGAAAATGCGTCCAAAATAGTCAACTTACACACGGCGTTCGAATGCGTGCTTGTTCCGTAAACTCGTTCGAACGTTTTCTCGAACGCAAACTCATTGGAAGGTTTCATTCGAACAGAATGATGAACGCACTACGCACGAGAACCTTCTGCCAAGTTTTGTTCAAACTCAAACACGAACGTGACACTAACGCCAATCGTTCGAATGTGTATATGAATGCAGTACGAACGCAAATCATATTTCTTCATGCATATTCTGCCAAATACCAGTCCAATTGCTCCGAGATCTTCAAGACTCATTACAACTCAATTAAACTTGTTTTGTTACGGACATTAACATAAACTATGAAACTAACACTATTGTAATAGTTTTTGCTTTGTCAAGAATGTATCAACACTGGAAAATATAATGCCGCCCTCTACTGAAGCCAGCGGTATAGGAGCCACCCATTTTCACCAAATATGCTTCTTCATCCTATTTTGCCATCCTAATATTGATCTATATACAAATTTCAAAAATTTGACAGCTTTACGTGCCCAAATCTTCTTGACAAATTTTTTTTTTTTTTTTTTGGGGATAATCGGGGTGTCTGGGCCAGCTTACGCGCACCTCGACTAATCTCCGGGACCTATACCCCGTGCCCTTAGAAGTTTCCCAACACAGATCAGGGTAAGTCGCTGACTTTTTATACCAGGGGGCATGACCCCAAGGAAATACATTTAGTGAGATTCGAACCTTGAATCTGAGAGGAAGCAAACCACTCAAGCCCAAAACTTTTAGCACTAAGGCAACCACTTGAGGTTAATCTTCTTGACAATAAAGAAATAAAATACCACAATCAATCACATGATCTTATCAGTTGCTTGCGCTTATGGATAAAATTTCTCCAAATAGTCATTTCTCCAAATGTATTGGCCTACAGATTCTGGAAGGCTTTGGAGGCTTCTAGCCATATCAGTTCAAGTAAGATACAATTCTTGGATGCATATCTATTTGAATTTTCAATTATATACAATTCTTGTCAATTTGTCAATTTTATTCTAAGTATAATGTTTCTTGCCATATGCTTGTGCTTCGATTCCAACTTTCAAAGCATAAATTAAGATTGGGATGGTCAAGACACTGTAGTTTAGTGCAAAGAGAATTTCAAATTATTGTGCCAAACTTTAGCCAAAAATGAAGAACATCACAAATTTTGTTTTTTATTTTCGTTACTTTTTATTTTTTCTATTTTTTTTAAAAGATAGGAGAATGGACAAAGTTCAAATTAAATATTTAATTCCTATGTGGCCGATCGAAGAAAACTGCTTGAAAACCACCCAATCAAACATATAAGGACTCGTTACTGATACTTTATATGAAGAGAATATTACTTTAATATAAATAAAAATATTGAGACAGTTCTTCTATACATATTATCAAAAAATTTTGCTTTCACAAAACTTCTTGCACTTGAGATTGTCACTAGCAGACATCGAGAACTCCATCACCTAGGGATGATTTTAGGGACAATTTGTTGGGGGTATTGGGCAAAGGATGCAGCGGAAGCGCTGTTAGGGTGAAATCGTAATTTTAAATTTTTTAAATTATTGAATAAATTATTCAATATTCAATATGAATAATTTATTCATATTTCACCTAAACACATTTATTCGATATCAAATAACGACATAAATAACTAAGAAACATCGCGAAATTTTTACGAAAACTTTTTTCTGCAAAATGACATAAAACGCGTTTTTGACCGAACCGACTACCCAATACACATGAGGGCTGCCCAGGTCAGCCACAATAGTATTAGGGCAGTTCATTGGCTGCCCAAACAGTGACAAATTCACTGTTTGAGCAGCCATCACTCGGTTGGCTCAAAAGACACCCGGCAATGCCGTTTTTCGTTCTTTTCACTTATTTCAACTCTGAAACAATTTCCGGCAATTGTTCCAACACCCAAAACACATCAAATACATTCATATGACATATTTTTCATCACCGTATGCACAGTATTTCCAGATATGATCCAGAAGCTAAATATATCATTTTTTCATGCTTTAATCCAACTTTTTCAACATTAATCCAATTAATCATAACACCAATTCAAGTCACCACCAATGAAGCACCCAAGAACAATTCTAGGTATTACAAGAGTGGTCATAACACTCTAGAATGACAATATATCATCAAATGATTAATTGAACCAATATTACAATAATATCATCCAAATCTACTTCACACATGCAATATGCTTCCATTTCCATCATCCAAAACCAAAAGCCCCAAAATTTATGGAAAAGAAGAAACCCTAGATCTCACTAGATCATCAAGAAACAAGAAACAAAAAACAAATTTTCTAAGCTTAGGGATTTGTAGAATTACCTTTAATCCTCTCATTCCTTAGCCTTTTTTTTCTTGAATTTCTTCTTTCTCCATCTTGAAACATCAAGGAACAATTTGAGAGCTTTTATTCTTTAATGTTTCGGCCATGAAGGAGGTTGGAAGGGAAAATGAAAATTTTTTTACTTTAAAAATGGCCAAAACCGACATTTAGGGGTATTTTTGTCATTTTTATCATAATCTAATTAAATATAATAACCTTAATTTGACAAATCAAAATTGCACACTTAAAGCTTAATAAAATCATGTCATTTGTAACCAATAATAATTAGCCATATAACATAACGATTATGAAATATGGATATTATTTAATCATTTAAATATTTAACATTTAAATATCTAAATAATTAATTAATATAATTATCATTATATATGTATTTTTATTTACATTAAATAAAAATTACATATATTAATTACATGTGTCAAAAACTCATTTGACAATTAATGAATGTGTATCTAATCAAATTATGTATCAAATACAAATACACAATAATTATTAAATGACCAAAATCTCCTAATGCATGTGTTTTCGTTTAACTGATTAAACGATTCGAATTAACTCATTTAATCCGATGAAGTATTATGAATAATCTGTATTATTCATAACGCGTTGTCCAAGTGCTCAACAAGTACACTTCATATTGTGGGACTCTCTAAGTTTAGGTTTATCCGTCATGAAATCAAATTTCGTGTCAATAATTCACCCACTCATGAATTATGACGATCACAAATAATCTCGCTAAATTATGCAAGTCGAGGTCATTGCATACGTATAATCCATCCGTCACAGGCTATCCATATTATACCCGGGATATATATAAAAATGTCAAATTCTTTCAATATAATATAGCCGACTTTCAATTTACGATCTCTAAATAACACTCGGAACAAGCTTCTGAAGTTATACCACAACCATGGATTTACTAGATCGTAAACATGTGAGGATACATATGCCCTGTACACAGGACTGACAGATCATATCTTGATACGCACTGGATATCATGAGCATCAGTCAACACCCAACGAACAGACGGAGCTCTGATCTAAATAGATCGGTGACATGACTGCCATCAAAGTGAGGAGGATAACTCATTTATCCACAGTGGTATCTCAAGTCGAATGACCATTATGCTCGCTCAACTCGAGAAGATTCATATTGACGTTGGTGTACCATATATTAGGAAATCTTCAGTGAGTCGTTCAATGTTTATCAAATAAACACCTACATGTCTATACGAGTCTCCCGAGACTCATGGTTCATTGGGATAAACCATCGGACCAAGTCACGATATACGACATGTACTAATCTCAGCGGATTTTACTAACCGACCCGTGTTAGTAAATCTTGACCAGAAACTTTATTTAAGGATATACATATTATAGTGCGCTTCCCAATGTCAATTATAAACTATGTTGTAACTGCGCACCACATTATAAATCCTAGGGTCTTTGTCTAATATACATGTATCACTAAACCAGATTTAGTTTCAATCTAATCGTAATGAGATATCGAATCACAATTAGATCGAATATCTGTATAAAAGACAAGAGTTGTCGCCATTAAATAAGTAATATTATGGAAAATGAAATTGCTCGTATTCATGAATCAGACATAAATACAATCCGGATTGACACTCTTAGCACCAACCCTAACACAATTTACATAGGTATCCGATTAGCTATCCTAAATTTGTGTTAAAATTATAATCATCAAGTCTAAAATAGTTAAAACTCATTATAATAAAGAAGTAAAAAAAAATCTATCTTTTATCGATTTGGGGTCACATACTTTATAAATTCGTCTAAGGCTCCCTAAAACTCAAGGCCATCCCTGCCGTCGCCACCACCACTTCCGGTGCCACCTAGTAAAGTAGCACCGTCACCATCTGTCATGACCCCCTCCCTAAAGCGGGCCCAACCCTAGAAAGGAGTCCGTGAACCACTTCAGCTCGAGCACATATATGTTATGCGACTGAACCAAAAGTTCAGAAAGAAAAATAACATTTCATAAAATGCAATCCAATAAATCACAATTAAATGTTTACACCAAAAGTATATGAAAACAGGAAAGTTGTCCTAAATATCCTATCTCCAAAAACCAAAAGAAATGTCTGGACCAACCCGATTGACGGTTGTGGCAAACGAGTCAAATCCTGGTACTGATACTACTACTGTTGCGCTGGCGAACTACCTGAGATGTTTGGGAAATGGGGGGTGAGCTTAAATAGCTCAGTAAGTAAAAATACTCATACTCTCAACATGACTTCACCAACAATATATATATATATATATAAAATAGTGAATATATGAAAATAACAGTTAATATATATAACAGATAACTCATTCAAAACATACTCACAACAACACATCTCAATCAAACAAGGTTTTGCTATCTGGATTCGGTATAATAATGGATTGAAACCATTGGGAGAGTCCCTCTCTTACCCCAAGGTTTCCCACCATATAATCACCCATAAATGTGCAAGAGGGGGATTGAACCACACTCCTATGCTAATCTCGCATATTCTCGCATAAACCGACCATTATCATACTAAATCCGGTAGCATAACAACAATCTCACACAACATCCAATACATCACACCTCATCGCATTTCATCCATCAACTCATCTCAAATTCACATAATACTCAAATACTTTGATTCATAGTACAAAAAAAAATCTATCTTTTATCGATTGGGGGTCACATACTTTATAAATTCGTCTAAGGCTCCCTAAAACTCAAGGCCATCCCTGCCGTCGCCACCACCACTTCCAGTGCCACCTAGTAAAGTAGCACCGTCACCATCTGTCACGACCCCCTCCCTAAAGCGGGCCCAACCCTAGAAAGGAGTCTGTGAACCACTTCAGCTCGAGCACATATATGTCATGCAACTGAACCAAAAGTTCAGAAAGAAAAATAACATTTCATAAAATACAATCCAATAAATCACAATTAAATGTTTACACCAAAAGTATATGAAAACATGAAAGTTGTCCTAAATATCTTATCTCCAAAAATCAAAAGAAATGTTTGGACCAACCCGATTGACGGCTGTGGCAAACGAGTCAAATCCTGGTACTGATACTACTACTGTTGCGCTGGCGAACTACCTGAGATGTTTGGGAAATGAGGGGTGAGCTTAAAGAGCTCAGTAAGTAAAAACATTCATACTCTCAACATGACTTCACCAACAATATATATATATATAATAGTGAATATATGAAAATAATAGTTAATATATATAACAGATAACTCATTCAAAACATACTCACAACAACACATCTCAATCAAACAAGGTTTTGCTATCTGGATTCGGTATAATAATGGATTGAAACCATTGGGAGAGTCCCTCTCTTACCCCCAAGGTTTCCCACCATATAATCCCGCATAAATGTGCAAGAGGGGGATTGAACCACACTCATATGCTAATATCGCATAATCTCGCATAATCCGACCATTATCATACTAAATCCGGTAGCATAACAACAATCTCACACAACATCCAATTAGACCCGGCCAAGGTTCCGGTTCGGAACCGGAACCGAACGGAACCTGACCGGTTCGGTTAGGGTTCTTACCCTGACCGAACCGGTTGGAACCGAACGGTTCCAGCGGTTCCAACCGGAACCGGAAATAAAAAAAAAATTTATTTTCTTGGAACCGTAAGGTTCCACAAGTAAATCTCAATTTTTTTTATTAATAATAATGACTTAAAGAGGTTTAAAATTGCAATACTAAAACATGAATGTCCATATCCTTTTTATAACCAACTCTTGGTTATTGACTTCTTTATATAAGCAATGTGAGACACAATAGCTAAGTAATAAATATCCCACATCGCTTATATAAAGAAAACAATAGCCAAGAGTTGGCTATAAAAAAGATTATATGTTAAAAGAATTTTATAAAAAAAGGATTCTATAAAAATGATGTAATAGTATGAAAAAACATTACAATTATATAATTTTTTCTATTTTTTAAAATTTATTATTAAAAAAAAAAAACGGAAGGGGAACCGTAAACCGAACCGGAACCGACCGGTTCGGTTCGGTTCGGTTTACGGTTCCGGTTCCACTTAAGTGTGGAACCGGAACCGAACCAGAATTAACCGGTTCGGTTCCGGTTCCACACTTGTGGAACCGGGAACCGGCCGGTTCGGTTCGGTTCCGAACCGGCGGCCATGTCTACATCCAATACAGCACACCTCATTGCATTTCATCCATCAACTCATCTCAAATTCACATAATACTCAAATACTTTGATTCATAGTACAAACATACAATTTATACCCAAAATTTGTTTTCGCAATTTATGTTCTCATGCTATCAAATTTTTAATCAATTTTCCAACACACACATATATATAAATATATTTATATTATATTACGTAGACTCACATATCAAACATCAATCAACAAACATTTATGTTAAGGGAATCATCGTGCTTTGTACTTACCTCAATCCACGCAAAACTCTCTATATATATATGTCATCGTTAAAAATCTGGAAAAATTATAAAATTACGATCAGGTCCCTATATTTTACTAAAATTATGATTTTATCTCTAAACTTTCCAAATTTGCAATTTAACCCCAATACTCTCCAATATTATCAATTTGGTCCCAAAACTTCAAATTATCTCATATTCTCACTAAAAATCAGAATTTACTCATTTATGTCCCTAAACATGTCAAATTACGAATAAGTCCAAAACTCTCAAAATATTACAATTACACCCATAAAACTGTAAAATATAACATACCAAGCTTCAACGACTTCAGAATTTCAAAAAGAGGTGGTCCACGGATAGAACACGTCACCAGGATCACAACGGCAGTGGTGGTAATGGCGGATGCTCGACGATCACCGACGAACGATCGAACAATGTTAACTCTCATTCTAGGCTTGTTTCACGACAACCGAAGGTCCAAATTGGGCAAACGAGGTGTCTAACCCGCATATCTCGACGATGGGAAGATTCTGGTCCAGAAGGTGTCGGTCACGCACGGCGGCGCGTGGGGCGTGTGAAGCGACGGCGTGGCAGAGCTTGCGGTGGAGTTTCGGTGGCGGTCTGACGGCGTTGGATTCGTCTCGTCGATGGAATTCTTCAGATGTGGTCACTTGCCGAAAACGATGGTCGAAAGACGTCGAACGACCTTTTCTCTCTCTTCTGTGTTTTTTCTCTCTATTGGTTTTGCATTTTCTCTCTCTACAGGTATGTCTCTCTCTCTAACGGTTCAAAGGATCTATGAAATTAATTTTAATAAATTGTTTACTCTCAATTGATCCACACCAAGTACACACACAAAAGGAAAAAGTTAGGGGATTTGTTGTTTAAATAGAGAAGTGGTTGAGTTTTATTAGGATATGTGTGGGTGGTTGCTGAATTTGGGGGAAGGTTGAGAGAAGTAGGGGTGATGGAGTGTGAGGGAGATAAGATGAATCACTAATTGAATTTTAAATAAAAATAAGAGACTTGGTCTCACACCATCAATTGCCCTTCCCTTCCCTCATCTTAATTCCCTTGCATCTTCATCTTGAGTTCCTTCAAACGAATTCAAATTCTATACCAAACTCTCAAGCTTCCCCATTAAATTCCTTGAATGTTAACAAATCAATTTAAGTTTTAATGTTTTGCCACTCCTATTATTTAAGTAAAAAGGGAAAAAAAAAGAAAGGAAAAAAAAGAGAATAAGAAAGAGCTTTCTGATGAACCGATTCTTCATATTTTTTTTTCCTAATCATGTTAATAAATTAATCTTATTAACTGCTAATTTTCCTAATTAATCCTTTTGGTCCAGAACTTTATCTTTCGATTACAAACTCAATAAAGTTATTGCTTGGCCTCGTTGACAATGAAATTTTCAACATACACATACATTTTTATAAACGTGGTCCTTTAGAATTCATCTTGTGTAACACAAGTTACATTATTGTTGGGACCTCAACCTCAACCTCAACCTCAACCTCAACTACCAAACACTGTTCCTATTTCGGCTTCCATTCTAAAATTCTAATACATTTAAAAAAAATAAAATGAGAGGCTTTAGACACATTTGAAATGCTTCTTTTTTTTTTCTTCTTTTTTTTTTAAAAGAAAAATGAGGACGGCGCATCGCTAAATTTTATTGGATGCCCTTACTTAAGGCGGAGGAAAATCGAGTTATAATTGATCTTGAATTTAAATTCTTTGAAAAAAATTTGACCCCACACTCATTATATTTGATATAAATCTATTTAAAAAATAACAGAATAAGACAATGTAACACACAAACAAATAGGAATTTATACATGCGTGCGTCACGTAAGTGGATGATTAAATATAATATTTAGATAATAAACGAATTAAGGAAAAAAATTAAAAACAAAACGATTCAAGTTCTTCAACGTGAATGATAGAATAAATGAAATACCTACAAATAATAGCGACAAGCAATCTCTATACCCAAGAGGGAGGGTGAATTGAGTTATCGCTATAAATGCAGAATTAATAAATCTTTGCCGATTTTAAGCTCTTATTACCAAATAAGCTCTTAGGTTAATTTTCTCTATTGTAAATAATAACTTATATGCAAGTTTTCTATTCAATTATATAAATGTAAATAAACTTGCAAATAAGTAAAAGTTAAGGGAAAGAGAAATACGACACCGCGATTTATAGTGGTTCGGTCAACCGTGCCTACGTCCACTCCCCCAAGCCTCGCTTGAAGATTTCCACTAAAATCGAGTTTCCGTGGTTCACCCGCAACCAAGAATTTTCCGCAAATGTGCACTCCAAACCTTTTACAATTTGAGTTTTATTCGTAGGTGCACTCACAACCTTTACACTTTACCCAAACTATGGGATTTCACAACCACAAGTGTTTTTGTTTAAGGAAGATTTAAAACACACTTGAGCACTCACAAATATAATGAAGATTGTGTGAGATGCAAACCCAACTGTTCTAAGCTCACTACTAAATGTATAGAAGGTGTAGTGTGTGTGAGCTTGATGTATGAGTGTCTATGAATATGAAGGTTTATGAAAACACTATTGTTTTTGCTTTCTAAGAAATGATATAAAGGTTCAAGAAGATGACAAAAACGAATTTGGGACTCATTTATATAGAAAATGAAAAATGTCCATGCAGTCACTGCTGAGACCGGTATGGAAACCGGTATGAGACCGGTATGTCGGTCTCCAACGGATATATTACCGTTGAGAGAAACTAGTCGTTAGACCGGTATGAAAACCGGTATGAGGACATGTATGGTCCATGCTGGTTCCGGTAAGTGTGCACAATGAAGAGCTTGACCGTTATGGTCACCGGTATGTAGACCGATTTAGGGCTTGCTGGTTCCAGTAAGGGAACTATCCGTTGGGCTCACCAGTATGAGAACCGGTAAGGTCTATGCCGGTTTCAGTGAGCATGCATAACAAAGCATCTCACCGGTATGGATACCGGTAAGGGACCGGTATGCCGGCCTCAGACCAAAATGCAGAGTAATGAAGGTTTTAAGGCATTTTGTCATGATCCTAATGCATCTAAGTGAATGTGCATGATTCCTATGAGCTTAGGCACTTGAATATTACAATTCACATTACAATTTAAATCATAAACTAAGACTTCACAATATATTCTTCAATTAGCGGCAAGTCTTCACATTCTCGCTCTTCACCCCATATGCTTCGACACTTTTTGTATTGCTTCGTGTTTGCGCGTCGAAATCTTCTTTCTCGTTGACGTCATCAAAATTCATTTATGCGATCAAGTCGCCAACAATCTCCCCTTTTTTGATGATGGCAACCCCTTAAAACTTGTTGATACTTGTAAGCTTCTAGGAGTCAATATTTGACGATTTTGCTCCCCCTTAATACAAGCTTCCCCTCAATGTGTGATTTTCTTTAATAAAGCTCTATAAAAAATTGACAAACACATTAGTACAATTACTCCCCCTTAAACCAAGGGTGAGGGTAAAACTAGTTTTAATCTCATTCTAATGATTTCTCCCCCTTTGACATGATCAAAAAGTGGAAAAGCAAAATTTAAAATCAAATGAGATACCAAATAAATATGTGCATTAAATAATGATACCAAAAATTTAAAAATATGCACATTTGGCATTTCCCCATTTTTGCCATAAGATTTAAAAAGAAATCATGTATAATGCAATTTTTCAAGAAATATGTACTAATGAAACCAATTAACATTTTATATCAATGTTTTCAATTATATCATTTTAAGCATGATTTCTCCTCAATTGTGATATCAAATAAAATAAGTCATTACATATCATGATACCTATTAAAATCAATGAATTCACTTCAATGCATTTTTAATGATTGTCTCAAAAAAATATCTTACCAATTAATAAACAATCAAAATTCATGCTTTTCATTATCAATGGAAACTTATATCAATATACATGCATTTCATTTTCATTTCAATATGTTACATGGCAAAATCATTTTTAATGCAAGATCAATCAAATGATCACATACATGTAATTTAACTCAATGAATTCAATGTGATACTATTTGATATGAATAAGGGGTTTAAATGTATGATTTAGGCATTTAATGATATCAAATGAACAATTGATACCAATAGAAAGTTAAGTGCATTGCCTAATCACTTTGTATGCTTAAAAATTATTAACCAATTTAAAATATGCATACATACACTAAGAGGAAACAGTACCAATGTTTCCGTGAATACGGATTTTACCTTTACCGTTGCGATTCCTCATCTCTTTGAGCCTTTGGGATCAATTTTGCAATTCTCTTTAAAGATCCATTCCCAAAGATCCACCTACAAATTTATCAATTGCACATTGGTACCCAAACTTTCTTGGGTCCATTGGGGTTAGTTTTGATTCCTTGAGGAATCCATGCATTTTTAATTACATTCTTGTTCATGCATTCAAAAATTTTATGTCCCTTTTCATTACATGCATGACATGTGATATTTTCATTTTTAACATTATTAGCATAAGAATCGAATGCCTTAACAAAATAATTCTTCAAAAATTTTCGTTTAATGTAAGGTCTATAACCTAATCCTTCTCTTTTAAATGCACATTTTTGGGATCCAATAAGCATTTTAAAGTTTTTATGTCCCAATGTGAATTTGCTAATTATGTTTTGCAAATATATAAATTTTGTGTTTAATAACACATTTTCATTCAAAATTGATTCGCAATTGCATGTCTTAGAGCTAGATGACATATTTGATATGGCATTTTCAAGTTCTAGCTTTTTCAATTTCAAACATGCATTTTCATCATTTAAGCATGCAATTTCTTTTTCATGTTTAGCCTTTAAGCATATCATATCATTATCTAAAACATGAATTTTATCCATACTAGTTGCATGTTCAATTTTAAGTGTAGCATGCTCATTTTTGACCAATTTTAATTTCTTTTTAAGCACATCACACAATTATTTTAAACCATTAAAGGCATTAAGTAGATCATTAAAGTCTTGAGAATTGTGTACCTCTTCTTCTTCGCTTTCAAAATGGAAGTCTTCATCCGTGATAGCCATGAATGCTATTGATTTATCTTTGACTCCGACCTCTTCCTCCTCAGATGAGCTTGAATCGCTATCGCTCCAAGTTGAAGTAGATTTCATTGCCTTTTTCTTTGATTTTCTTTCATTATTCTCAAAGGACAATTCGGTGGCTATATAACCAGGTTCGTTGCATTCATAACACACAATTTTATTGTTCTTCCGCGACCATTTTTCTTCTTTCTTTTCACACGTCATTGATTTTCCTTTAAGCTTTGCGGATTTGAGGAGCTTCTTTACTTTATTGGTTATGATTGCCAACTCATCATCACTATCCTCTTCTTCACTTGAGTTTGAGTCGTCTTTTTTTCTCGCTTTTAAGGCCAATGACTTTCTTGTCTTTTTCTCATCTTCCACTTTTTTTATCCATCTTGATCTCCATTTCATACTCAAGCAATTTGCCGACCAAATCATCCATCTTTAATGTGTTTATGTGGTTTGCTTCTCTAATGGAGGAGGTGTATCTTCTATATTCCTTTGGGAGTGATCTTAAAATTTTCTTCACTTGATCGGATGTCCCGATGACTTTTTCCAAGGCTCCTAAAGGATTGATGATGACCGTAAATCTCGAAATCATGTGATCAATTTCTTCCCCGGATTCCATCTTCAAATTGTCCAATTCGCACATGAACCAGCTGATCTTCGATTCCTTCACTTGACTTGTGCCCTCATTGACAATTTCCAAAGACTTCCACAAATCATAAGCATTTCCGCATTCCGGAAGCTTGCTTACTTGATCCCGATCAATGGCACATAGGAGTTGGTTGAGTGCCTTAGCATTTTGTGAGGCTAGTTTCATATCCTCACTATCACATTCTAAGCTCGGTTTTGGAATATCAACCCAATTGATATCCTTCTCCATTGGTACTTTTGTAATCATCGGGATTGCGGATCAACGACAATGAGATAATTCAACATCCTCATTTTCTAATAATTGTAGTCCGTTCCGGTGTAAAACGGAGGTCTAGTCGTTGAAAATCCTTCGGCAAGATTTGACGAGTTGCTTGTAGATGCCATGATCTATTCTCGGACGGTTAAGTCTTGTAGAGAAAACCTCGCTCTGATACCAACTGAAATTACCTACAAGCAATAGCGACAAGCAATCTCTATACCCAAGACAATGTAACACACAAACAAATAGGAATTTATACATGCGTGCGTCACGTAAGTGGATGATTAAATATAATATTTAGATAATAAACGAATTAAGGAAAAAATTAAAATTGATGGGTTTTGGATGTGAGAGAAAGTGAGCAATTAAAATTTTAAATACATTGACTAAATTATCCCTACTTATATATTAAAATCCAAAATTGTCCTAATTACAAATCCCTCTTGTATTTGCTTCACCATTCAAACATAGCTACTGGCTTGATGCTTGTTTTAATTTCATTTTTAATAACACGTATTATGTAGATCTTTTAATTTTAATTTTATTCTTTGTTTAATTCAAAGATAATATAAGCCTATATTGTTTTAATTTTATTTATAAAAGGTTACAAGGATAAAATAGTAAATTAGTTTAAAATCTCTTTCTTCCCTTCTTGAACCAAACATATATCTAATTAAAAACTTTCTCCTCCCCTCCCTTCCTTTGAACCAGACATATATTTAATTAAAATCTCTTCTCTTTCATCCCCTCCCCTCCCCTCCATTAAAATCTCTCACCTCCCATTCGTTGAACCAAACAGACCCTTAAAGCAAATCTAAGACATTTTATTTAAGACAGCAAAATCCCTTTAATAGATCAAGGCGCTTCTATCCCAAGAAAATTTTACAAAAGAGTAAAGTTCGTTCGGTATAGTTTTTTAATTGATGTTTTTATAAAATGAAAATATTATTTTAAATTTCTTTTCAAATTTCAAGAATGTGTTCGGTATCATTTCAAAACAATAATCTTAAAAATGAAAAAAATTATTCGATATAAATATCTTGTTATAATAAATTATAAACTAAATATTAAGTAATAATTAATAATTTTATTATTAAATTATTATTTTATAATTAATCATTTTATTGTTATTATTATATAATTATATAATAAAAAAGTAATATCATAATAATAATTATTCGTTAATAACATTAATATAATAATTATTATTATTTTTATTAGTGTTATCGAATAGTAATAATATTAATATTTTCTTAGTATATAATAATTTATTATTTTACAATATAATTATTATTGCTACTATTAATTTGTTTATTATTAATTACTATTATTATTATTTTTTTTATTATCATTATAACAATTAATTTATTAATTTTTTATTTTAAAATAATAACAATATTGTTGTTGTTGTTGTTGAAGGATTTATTATAGGAAAATAATGAAAAACAACTAAAAATTATTTTCTTATTTTCTTTGTAAAAGTAGATAATGAATTTTGTATTTCCAAAAATATTTTTAAGGATTCATTACCAAACACATATTTTATGTTTTCTGAATTTGAAAAACAGAAAACAAAATTTAAAAACGAAACCTAAGATTTTTCATTCCAAATTCTCTGAATATATAATTCTGTAGAGAATTCCTTTCTTTAGGATCATTTCCTATGATCATCCACATAAACATATAAGTGGAGAATAAATGAGAAAAATTAATGATTATTTTATATCTAGCGGGTTTTAATTAGGCATCTGTACGGTTAATTTGGGCAAAGGGTATTAACGTCTTTTCGTCTTAAAGCCTATGTTATGATAGAGCCCAAATTCCTTCGAACAGTATATGGCCCAAAGTTGATAACCTAAACTCTTCTTATTTCGGCCCCAGACTGCCCATTAATTCTCCAAACAAATCCCCACCGAAAAATATCTCTTCGTAATTAATTACCTCCCACGTGATTAGCCGTTTTAGCATCGAAAGGTTAAGTATTTAATGTATTAATGAGACCCATGTCACAATAGCCTATAAAAAAGAGGCAGAACTTAGAATCACGATTCATTCAAGCTGAAGTACTCTTATTTGAGCTCTCAAAACATTTCGCCCTCCATATCCCGGCCCACGGCCCACACGGCAGTCCACGAAGGTCAAGGTAATCTCAGACCTTGCTCTTCATTATTTTCCGCTATCTTCACTACGGATTTGAGCGTCAGAATGCATACGGCACCCACCACACCGGTATCGGTGGGTAGAAACTCTTCACACACTCTACCTTTATTTTGCATGAACGCTAGTGCCCCATCATATAAATTCTCGATTATGGATTAAGGTGAAATGTAGTGTTTACAGCATCCAAAATAGCAATTGAAATTTCAACCATTGGATGTATAACAAAAAACGGTATTGTTGTATTATTTAATATACGATGGTTACATGGTGATTTAATACTATGATATAATGAAATCATTTTGGTCACGACTCAATTTTTGGTAGTAGGTGAATTAAAATTTTTGGTAGTAGGTGAATTAAACCAATAGCCATGCCTATGGCAATTATTCAACTAGGTTAGGCATCATTCATGTTATTTTAATGCGATTGAATATTACCTATGAAAATTTTAGGTTTATTTTTGTAACAACTTTTTTCTTGCCCATGAGAAGATAAATATTTCAATATCAATGGGAGTTATGATCTCAAATATTAAACGTTTGAAAAAGAATAGCTAATGACTATCTAAGTTCAAAAATACGTCTTATATTTAGGGATTTAGAAAATCCTGAATTTCGATTGAGATTTGAGATATTGTATCTTTTGGTACAGAATTAAAGACGAATTTAAGTTTCGAATAAAAAATCAGACTTAAATTTGGGACTATTTTTCTTCTCGAATAAAATATTCGGGTTTAAATTTTAGATGATTTTTCATCTCAAATCCCAACTTCTTATCTCAAAATATGAATCTTAGCCCAAATTTAAGATCTTGAACAGTTCGGTCAGATATTCAAAATGATTTTATGTTGGGAAAATAAGCATAACCTCCTCTCCAGCCATGATGTTTGACAAAACTTCTAATATTTAAAAACTAAATAAACCATCTGATCTGATGTTATAAAAGCTCTATTAAATGTTAACTTTATTTATCATTTTATTCTTTTACCGCTCATGGAAAACTTAAATGCGTCGGAAATATTTCTATAAAAATATTTAGGAAATATGAATCAAATAAAATGATATAAAATTAAACGTCTTACACCTTTTAAAATTTCATTTAATTCAAATATTTTAGTTTTCCTCTATTGTTAATCATTAAGGATATTTAAATCATTTTACTTGATTCATATTTCATAAGAATTTAAATTTTCCACAAGGGACAAAATAGTAAAATGATAAATACATATAACATTTAAGAGAGTTGTTATAACAACAGAGAGTTTTGTTTAATTTTTAAACATCATTGGAGTTTTGATTAGTTTTATCAAATATTAGGGAATTATGCTTATTTTCTTCGATTTACATCTTTATTTACAAAATTAGTAACTAGGATGAGACAAAGATGAAGAAATATTAACTCATCACGACGGATTGACATCCCTACTTAAAAATATCCATTTAAATATTAAATAAATTGGTGAAAAGACCAAAAAAAAAAAAAATCCTCTATATTGTTAGGCGAATTTAAGCATATCCCTTCATGTTTTAAATTTTACTGGAACCTCCTTGATGTTACAATAATATTTATACCACAAAATTTTCAAAGGATACTTAATTTTTTTAATTATTTATTTTAATTTTTAATTTATTAATTAATTATTTTATTTTACTTTTTGATTTAATCCTTTTATTTTCTTAATCAGATTTAATTTTTAATGTAAAAGGGCTGATCCTATTAGTGATAACACATTACAAATTTATGTGGTTCAATTAGTGTCATTAAACAAGAAATAACATGCGAACAAACTGATCAAACCAGAAAATTCCAACCAAACTATCATAAACCCTAAAACATGAAAACTGTAGAAAACTTGGAAAATGTAATGACGAATCCAAGTCGAGATCTCTCTGTCCTTAAGAACTTATTAGCCTCCGTCACTGGTGCTTTACGGATTCGTAATGGCCAATGTTCTCCCACGATTACTTGGATGCTTCTTGTCCAAGGAGCACTCATTGACAAGTATTTGAACTAGGAAATTGGTGGAACTCTCTATCAAAACAAAGGAAATTGTGACTCTCAAATTCAGATTGCTTGTCTTTTTTCTTGTGTTTGGATATGATGCATCTTTTATAAGGCATGGAAGGGTGCCAATAGGGCACCCTTGGGGTGGGGTGCAACCCTCCAAAAAGTTGTACCCCTCTTATACACCCATTGCATCCAAAATGACATATACACCCATTTCATGAATATTAGAAGAATTTCCAACAATCCCCCAGAATTCTTCAAATATTCATGCAGACACTTGAGAGAGTTACCATGAACTAAAACTGCATCGAAATATGTAGCTTTCGCCTTGAACATTTCCTAGTGAATGACAATCGGATTTACTAGGCAAACCAGTGACCCATAGTCTTGAACTGTTCTGTCGTTGGTGTAAACCAAGACAATCGCCAACACACAGCTTTAATTCGACCATTTTTCCGTTCTACGGTTGTGTTCATTTTGGCCCTGAACAACAGTCATGGATTCATCAAGTACTTTAGGGTAACTCGCCTTTAAAAGTTCCCATGGAAGCGGCCTCACTTCTTACTTGAAATAAGTGATCTACTATCAAGAGGTAATCTGTCTTTACCCCCATTAGGACTCATTCCTAATATAGTGATCATTAAAAGCCTTAGCTTATCCTAACCAATGACAGACAACACTCAGCGTCATTATCGGAATGCGAAAGAGTACAAAACTCTTCAGTGCTTATTTTGAATTGCACAAAGTTTCAGTTGTCCTTTTTGAACCTAGATCTTGGGATCTCCAGTCAGCTAGGTTGGGTTTCCACAGTGACAATTCTTAATTTATAGGCTTCAAGCACATTCCCCTTGATGACTTCTCAACTTGCTCTCGAGGTAAACCTTTAGTTAGTGGATCCGTTAGGTTTTCCTTCGACTTAACATAATCGATCGTTATTATGCCACTTGAGAGCAGTTGACGTATGGTATTATGTCTCCGACGTATGTGTCGAGAATTACCATTATACATTGTATTTTGGGCTCTCCCAATAGCCGATTGGCTATCACAATGTATGCTAATCGCTGGCACCGGTTTGGGCCAACTAGGAATATCCTCCAGGAAGTTTCTAAGTCATTCTGCTTCTTCCGCTGTTTTGTCTAACGCTATGAACTCTGATTCCATAGTAGACCGGGCAATACATGTTTGCCTCGAGGATTTCCATGACACGGCTGCATTACAAAGTGTGAAAACAAATCCACTCGTAGATTTGGAATCCACCGTATCAGATATCCAGTTAGTATCAATGTATCCCTATAGTACATCAAGATATCTCTCGTAATGTAGCCCATATTTTGAAGTTTCTCTCAGATACCACAAAACTATTATTATGGCTTTCCAGTGGTTATGTCCTGGATTGCTCGTATATCTGCTAAGCCGGTTCACAACTTGAGCGATATCAGGTCGTGTGCAATTCGTGAGATACATCAGACTTCCGATGATTCTCGAATACTCTAATTGCGATACGCTTGAGCCAATATTATTTGATAGATGAAGAGTTAGGTCCACATGGGTTCTAGCCACATTTAGATCCCATTTGATATATTTATCAAATATCTTCTCAATATAATGAGTCTGAGATAATATATATCCGTCTGATGTCCTAGAAATCTTAATTCCTAGGATCACATCAGCTACTTCCAAATCTTTCATATCAAATCTGCTGGATAATACGTTTTTGGTAGACTGAATCATTTCATTATTACTACAAAACACACAATGGCATATTCTTTTTGAGTTGATTTGGTGTACACACACTTATCACACTCATTGATTTTGAACCCACTTGACAACATCTCTTTGTCAAATTTCTCATGTCATTGTTTAGGTGCTTGTTTTAATCCGTACAAGGATTTTATAAGTTTGCACACCTTCTGTTATTGTCCAGGAACACTAAACCCTTCTGGTTGTTCCATGTAAATCTCTTCATCCAATTCACCATTCAAGAATGCCGTTTTTACATCCATTTGATGTATTTCAAGATCAAATATAGCTGCTATGGCTATGAGCATTCTTATCGATGTGATACGAGTCACTAGTGAATAGTTGTCAAAGTAATCAAGACCTTCCTTTTATCTATAACCTTTTATGACAATTCTTACCTTGTACTTATCTATTGATCCATTCGTTTTCATCTTCCGTTTGAATATCCATTTGTAGCCCAACGGCTTACAACCTGGAGGAATATCAACCAACTCCCAAGTATGGTTTTGTAGGATTGAATCAATCTCACTGTTAATAGCCTCTTTCCACATAGGTGCCTCTGGAGAAGACATAGCTTCTTTATAGCTTTGAGGTTCATTTTCTAACAAATATGTCAGAAAATCGGGACCAAACGACTTAGACGTTCTAGCTCTTTTGCTACGTCTAGGCTCAATTGTCTCAACATTTACACGTTGATCTGATTCTGGGTCAACCCGATCACTGTCATTGACAGTATCAACTGTTCTTTTGAGAGACTATGTTCTTTTTCTGTCCTTACAAGGAAACGTCTCTTCAAAAAATATCGCATTCCTTGACTCAATTATCATATTCGGATTGATGTCAGGAATGTAAGACTTGTGTACCAAGAATCGATACGCAATACTGTTGCGAGCATATCCAATGAATATACAATCAACAGTTTTGGGTCATATTCTAACATTCTTAGGTTTATGAACCATTACTTTGGCAAGACACCCCCACACTTTTAGGTATTTGTAGGAAGATATGAAACCTTTCCACAACTCATATGGTGTCTTGTCCAATCTTCTATGAGGAAGCTTGTTTAGAACGTAGTTCACGGAAAGCAAGGCTTCCCCCCACAAGTTCTGGGGTAAACCAGAACTAGTCAACATGGTGTTTATCATTTCCTTCAACGTTCAGTTTTTGCGCTCAGTAATCCCATTTTATTGAGGATAATAAGGAGCGGTGGTTTCGTGAATAATTCCATGCACATAACAATATTCACCGAATGGTGAAACGTATTCACCACATCTATCACTCCTGATTCTTTTGATTTTCTTGCCAAGTTGATTTTCAACTTCGTTCTTATAGTGTACGAAGCTCTCAATATCTTCAGCTTTGCTCCTCAGCAAGTACACATAACATAATCTTATGTTGTCATCGATAAAAGTGACAAAGTACTTTTTACCGCCTCTTGTTTGCACAATATTCATGCCACACACGTCAGTGTGTACACGTTCTAAAGGTTCAGAACTGCGTTCTATAGAATGAAATGATGTTCTATGCATTTTTGCTTCAACGTATGTCTCACACATATGTTGGCTATCAATTACAAATTTAGGTATAAGGTCCTTGTTAATTAATTTACGTATGGTATCATAATTAACATGTCATAACCTCACATGCCATACATTTTGTGACTCAATAATATAAGCAGAAGTATTAGCTTTATTAATAACACGATTGACAGTCATTACATTTAGCTTGAAAAGACCCCCAGTTAGGTATCATTTTCCTACATACATATCATTCTTAGCCATTACAAACTTATCAGAAACAAACACAAGCTTAAAATCAGTCTTACTAAGAAGAGAGGCCGAGACCAAGTTCTTTCGAATATCTGGAACATGCAGTATATTCTTCAAAGTTAGCTCCTTTCCGGATATCATATTCAGAACCACCGTGCCTTGTCCAACCACCTAAGAGGTAGAAGAGTTTCCCATTGTCAGATGATCGCCGCCATCGACCTTCTGATACAAGGAAAACATCTTGCTATCTTCACAGATATGACGAGTAGCCTCAGTGTCTACCCATCATTCTCTCGGATTCCCAACTATGTTGGCTTCGGTTACCACTGCTGATAGTTCCATCTATGAGATCTCATCAGTCAGCTGCTCACCTTCAGTGACATGGGCCTCATTTATCTTTTTCTTGCCCTTGTCCTAAGACTTCTTGTTTCTGCAGTCCCTTGACAATGACTGCTCTTTCCACAGTTGTAGCATTTCCCATTGAACTTCTTGTTCGATTGGGAAGAATCAGCTTCACTGTTCTTTCTCTTCTTGCTACCATTTACACCCTCAACGATGTTGGCCTTAGACTCCATAGTCTTGTAGCTGGCCTTCTCGAACATCCTGTTGTCCTCCTCGATTCTCAATCGAACACTAAGGTCTTCAAGGATCATCTGCTTCTTTTTGTGTTTCAGATAGCTCCTGAAGTCCTTCCATGATGGAGGCAACTTTTCAATTATGGTGGCAACTTGAAACGTCTCACAGAGTTTCATACCCTCATCCAGTATTTCATGAATGATCAATTGTAGTTCACCCAACTGAGACATCACCGTCCTTGAATCTACCATCTTGTAGTCCAGGAACCTACCCATGACAAATCCGGCATCCTCGGTTTTGTATTTCTTCTCGAGAGATTCTCAGAGAATCTCCGCAGAAGTCATGCCTTGGTACACATTGTACAGGGTATTGTCAAGACCACCAAAATGTAGTTCTTGCACGGGAAGTCTCCCGACATTCATGTCTGTTCTCGCTCTTCCTTGGCTATTTCCGATTCACCCTCCACATGACCCGGAGGATCTTTGATAAATTTAGCCAACTGGAGAGTTGTCAGGTAGAACAGTATTTTGCTCTGCCATTGTTTGAAATTTGCCCCACCAAACTTCTCCGGTTTTTCTCCATGAGAGACCGACATTGTGTGTTTTCGCTAGCCATTTGTAACTGGAAAATCCAACATGGGTCAATTAGTCTACAAAAAGACAAATTTTACAACGATCAACAAATGATCTTGTTCAAAGTGATATACTAGGTAACCACTTGTTGTTCTATTGGACGGTGGTTCCAATGAACACGAGTCCTTGAATTTCAACTAAAGATTCTTTAGAAAAATGAATAAACGAATATTCCCAGAGGATGAGGGGGGTCCAGAGTAACCACTTAAATCTCTGACCACTTAGGCTCTTATCACTTTTTTGACAAAATATTCTTTAAACACTTTTCCAGTAAGATATCTTAGAAATTCAAACTCAGAACTACACTTATTCAATAGCACAAACAATATACGATATGTGTAGATATATGTGTAAGTGTTAATCAAGATTGGATGAAATTTCTTGTGTATGATTACACTTTAAATTCTCACCCAAGAATGCAACACACAATCAATTTCAACTTTATCACTATGTGTATGCTTGTGATAATTGAACAACCTAATAATAACTTAAATCTATACTACCAAGATTAATGTGTTTCAGTATATGATTTACTAAGTTAATATTAATATAAGTCTTTGCAGTTTATAACAATTCCAAGACTATTTCGTTAGTGTCGCGTTCGTATCTACGTTCGAACGAGACTGTCCAGTGTGTGTACGTTCATGTTGCGTTTGATAACGCGTTCGAACAAAGTGTTTCCAGAGAGTTCACGTTCGTGTAGCGTTTGAGAACGCATTCGAACGAAATGATTCCAGAGAGTTCACGTTCGTATAGCGTTCGAAAACGCGTTCGAACGGAATGTTTGCGTTCGAGCTGCGTTTATGATGCGTTTGAACGAACTAAGTCAGAAGATCTACGTTCGAGTTGCGTTTGAAGACGCGTTCGAACGTTCTTAGGCAGAAGGCTTGCGTTCGAGTGGCGTTTGAAGACGCGTTCGAACGTTCTTACGAAATTTCAGATTTAAGCCTTTGCGTTCGTCGGGCGTTCGAACGCCCTACGGGTTTTTCATGCACAGTCCATATTTTTCTAGAAAATTTTATAACCTAGCATGCGAATTACTATCTAACAACACTATATCTAATAAGTTCTTAAGATTGTGGTTCAATTAGTGTCATTAAACAAGAAATAACATACGAACAAACTGATCAAATCAGAAAATTCCAATTAAACTATCATAAACCCTAAAACATGAAAACTGTAGAAAACCTGGAAAATGTAATGACGAATCCAAGTCGAGATCTCTCCGTCCTTAAGAACTTATTAGCCTCCGTCACTGGTGCTTTACGGATTCGTAATGGCCAATGTTCTCTCAGGATTACTTGGATACTTCTTGTCCAATGAGCACTCATTGACAAGTATTTGAACTAGGAAATTGGTGGCACTCTCTCTCAAAACAAAGGAAATTGTGACTCCCAAATTCGAATTGCTTGTTTTTTTTCTTGTGTTTGGATATGATGCCTCTTTTATAAGGCATGTAAGAGTGCCAATAGAGCACCCCTTGGGGTGGGATGCAACCCTCCAAAGGATTGTACCCCTCTCATACATCCATTGCATCCAAAAAGACATATACACCCTTTTCATGAATATTAGAAGAATTTCCAACCATTTACAAACAAATCATTAAAAAAACTATTAACATAAAGAGACAACATGAAAATAAAATTCTGTGTAGTCTTGGTGAAGTCAAATTTTCCATCCACGTGGGAATTTGATTGTATCTTAAATTTTAATTTTTTTTCTTAACAATATTTTAATTTGTGGATAAATGTATGAAATCCCTACATTTTAAATTTTTTTTTTTCTCATTTTTGATAGGCGTGGAAAATTAAAACACTATGAGACATGCAGTATGTATTTTTTAAAAAAAAGTAGAAATGTGTCAAACTTTTGCACTATCGTATTCATATTATAGATTCATTTTTAGTGTTCCAAAGTTTTTAAGACCTTGGTATTAATAATAGTAATGATGGTGATAAATGATAAAAAATTTATATAATATTAATATAAGAGAGAGAATTCAATTGGAATTATTGAAGATGAAGAAGTGAAATTTTGTTTGAAGAATTTTAATTATCGTCTCTTTTAAAATTATTTTTATTGATGTGGCTCCAGTGGCGTATCCAGAAATTTCAGTCAGTGGGGGCAAAAAATTTTTCAAACCAAAATAATATATAATGAATTCATACATATTTTTTGAAATTACAAGATGATCCCTATACTTTTGAAATTATGAAATAGCCCTAGTTTCTAAACTTATAAATTAACCCAAAATTTCCAGAATTATATTTTTATCCATAATTTCTAAAAAATATCAATACTACCCTAAAAATTTAAGTAAGAATTCATTTTTAAAATTATGTATTTTAAGTTAATGTAGTATATTATATACTAAATTTCCGCTAATTTATTATAGATTTAATCATTTTTTTTAATTAAATTATTAAAAGTCTAGTACTAAAACGCAACATTAGTGCTTTGAACAACTATAAATAAAAAATAAATATATAAAATAATTATATTTATATTAATATGTGAATATTTTGTACATAACAACTATACACGATGTGATTTAGTAAAAGAATCACTACAAATATATCAATAAATTAGAAAATCAATAACCAAACCTAAGTATAAACATAGTTATTTTTATTTTTATTTTTATTTAAATGTAATGGAATCTTTATTCTTTTGCAAATGGAAAAACACATAATTGATTGGATTTAAAATGAAAAATAATCAAATATCTACACACATATAAATTAAATATAATTATTTTAGATATGTTTAAGATTGTTACAAAAGTGTATTGGAATTTTTTCAATTAATTTGGATTTAGGCCTACATATTATATTAAAAAATACAACTCAAAAAATAAAAAAATAATATATTTATGAGTGTTGTTTAATTATTTATATTTTATAATATTAATATATATACATATATAATTTTTTTTTTTTTTTAAAAAAAAAAAAAAAAACTTGTGGGTCCAGTGGGGGCAACTGCCCCCACTCGACCCTAAGTGGCTCCGCCACTGTGTGGCTCAATATTTGAGTAATCAAATAATAAATACGGAATCTTCTTCTCTAAGAGGCGTGATTTGGTGATGTATGTATTAGGATCTCATCTTGAGATCCCGAGTTCGAATTCATGGAGTGCGTTTCTTGTAAGAATATGAGACAGTCGGAGATTTTACATGTTCCATTTAAACCTGAAAAGTGTGATTTGGTGGTAGAATTTCTAATGATTTAAAAAAAAATACAGAATCTTCTAAATTAAGTCACGTAACTTGTTAGAAACAAAGACTAAAAGACTTGTATTGTATTTTTGGTCATTGGTAATTATATTTGGTCGTGTTATTAATTGGACAAGGAAATTGACTTGATATTGAAAATGAATTAGTTCATGAACCAGAACATTGTTGCCATAAATTTGATTTTGTTCATTGAATAGACTTTTTTTTTCAGGGTTTCGGGACCCTTTTGTGATGAACACAATGACCTCATGTTTTGTTACCTCATCAACCCACCCACCGTCCAAAATCAAATTCTAAATATAATATATATATCTTTTTGGTTAATTTATTATCTGGATTCGAATCAGGAAAAAAATAAGAGAATAATAAATTAAATTTGAGGCTTTCCCACCCCCAATAACTTTTTTTTTTAAAGAAAAGAAAAAAAAAAATAAAAAATACCGCACAAAATTCAGCTGCTTAAATTCCTTTTAAAAAAAGGTCAAAAGCATCCACTTGCTTTTGTTTGTCAAAAGTTGTGATTGAAACTTGAAAGATACTCTTGAAGAATCATTAATATATATATATTTATTTATTTTAAATTAAAGAGTGATTGACAATTCTCTAGCAATGAATTGGATTACAAAACATTCTACTATGGGAATACAGCTATAAAATAATATTTTATAGACTAATATTTTGTATACCAAAGCAAATAAATTTTACCAGCTAACAACACTATTTGCATTATATATATTTTTTAATATATTATTTTTCAGGGCCTACTAAAAAAAAAAAACCCCACTAAATTTTGGATGAACCTATATTCTCAATACTACCTCTCAGTGACTGCATCTAAACATCTCACACCCAGATTTTTCCTTCATTCTTGAGACCTCACACTAAGAGTTCTTGAACTCAATATCACTTTTACGTTTCTTGTTTTTTTTTAAATAGTTGGAAATCACACCGTCAAATCACCATTCCGGGCTTAAGCGGAGTAGGTAAAATCTCCGACTGTCACATGCTCTTACAAGAAACACACTCCCTAAATTCGAATTCAAAACCTCAAAGTGAGATCATGAGCCATATATCATCAAGTCACGCTTCTTGGGAACAATATCACTCTAACTGTGAGAGCTTAAGACCAAAAAAGCTAGACCTCTGCTTGCTATTTACATTACCCATATTTTAAAATATTAATTAATCTCCAAGAGCAGCATTCTTATTGATTTTATTTTTTCTAAAATAAAGAACATATTTAATTTTTTATCTTTACGTCCCTCAAGATTCTAACCATGATGACGAGTTAAATATAACTACCTCCAGCCATTCCAGCCATACCCTTGGGGGCAAAATTCTTATTGATTGATTTTTTATTTATTTTTACATAATTTTTAACTTCTTAATCAACAAATTTATTTTAAAGTTTAGGTTAAGGAGCAATTAAGAGAAGATCATAATCCATAGTCACGTACGAGAATAATTTGTTAATTATTGATCGCATTTTTCCATTTAGTTGGATTGTTGTTACTAATTACTAACCTAAAATATTAAATTATTTACAAACCTCTTTCGATGGTCAGATGAATATATTCAAAATAATATAATTAATTATATATTTATATTAATTTAATTAAATCGAATTCCTTAAGGTCAGGTTCTAATTTTAGCTACGTATGCTCTTTAGGTATGTTTCTATCCTGCAGAGAAATTTATTCAAATAATGAATCATACGATATTATTCTCACGACTAATCCAAATTTCCTCCGTCGAGTTCCTAAGGATTTATCAAGACTATTTTATTATTGGGCAAACAAATAAAATAAGCATTCAAATTACATAGAATAATAAATAATAAATAACCAACTCAAATGAATAAAAATATACAAATAATTAATTAAATAAATTTGAGATCCATTATAACCCTAAATTTAATGAATTAGCTACTCATAATATTCAATGAAAAATGCTAATCATTATTACAAAGCAATAACTCATAAAAGATAAAGTAGAGAGTGAAGGGAAGAAAGAACTCCCGTTAAAACACTCGTTCTTGCCTTACTCTAGGAATTTTTATATGCTCTGAGACTCCAAAATTATGTTATGAGATTTTTTTTAAGTTGTGTGATGAATTGGTGCTTATATAGGAGGTTCATGAGGTATTTCCTGCCGAATTATATACGAAATTGTCTTGTTGCGTGTGTTTCCTGAAAATCACTTGCGCGTCACGATGCTCAAGGGGCAGCGTCGCGACGCGCCGATTCGCCTCAAATGTAAATTTATAATTTGCCTCTGTTTGATTTTTGTTAGCGCGTTGGGACGCGCGTTTTGACTCCGAATTTTTCTTCGATTTACTCTGTATCTTGTCGTTTTTATCTCTAGTTAATTTCATTGAGTAATGATATGATTTTAACCTGTAAAAACATACTCAAAACACATCAAAACTCATAAAAACTTGATACCACCCATAAAATATTAAGATAAATGAATGGGCTCATCAATTATGACTTGCAAGAGAATCGAGTAGAAGTCTAAAAGACATGTATAAGACTACCAATAACTTAAAAGCACAATTTTCTTTTCCAAATTCATATGTAGAAACAAAAATTAATATTCACTCAACGAAACATAAATAATAAAAAAAAAAAAAAAAAGGGAAAATGCTTCAAAACGTGAAGATAAAGCAAAGCCTATTGGTAGACAAAGATATAGCATCGGGTCAACATAAAACTTCTAGTCCGACCAAAATTTATTGTACATGCATATTTCTATTTGTAACTACTTCTTGACTTTGACAAAAGGCAAAAAATAAAATAAAGAAGTTCAAATCAAAACAAGTAACCGACAACTTTTTCAATTCACACCCACTTTGATTCTTGTACAGGGTGTGTGTATATATATATATATAAATTTTTCAATAAAACAATTATATTTTATGAGATAAAGAAAAAAATAATATTTTTTAATTAAATAAAATATGCGAACGATCCATACATCCGGACCTGAATATTATTACTATTATTATTATTATGACGGCTTGGCTCAACTAGTATAAATATACGATGAGGAAATTATCCGTTTTGACGGCCCAATGTAGCTCAACTCCAAAATTCTAGTTTCACATGATTTTCTTTTAGTTATATGGGTGACCCAAGGACAAAATCTGGAGGAGCCACCATGAACTTTCAAAGAGGACAATATTTTACTAGCTAATGGGCTGATCACCGCAATGAATATACATGAGCGACCTTGAGTTGCCTTACTTTTTAAAGCCAAAGACGAGTTCTTATAATAAATGTTTTATTGATAAAAGATTAGAAAAGGTAAAGTGTAAAAATCATATTATATACTTAAAAATAATATATTTTTTAAATACGTGGGCCCTAATTTTGGATTCTAATCAGCCAGCCATATATGTCGACTTCAACACATCTAAGTAAATATCTATATAATAAAGGAAAATGATGTTGAGGAAAGAGAGTGTATCCAACGGTTCTCTGTATGTGGCTTAATTGACGGCTCAGATCATTTCATTGGTAATTGGAGGAAAGAGAGTGAATTGATTGATGGAAATGGTCAAAAATTTTCAAATTTTCAAATTAAAAAATCGAAAGTTAAAATAAAATCATTTAATTAAAAAATAAAATAATTTAATTCTGTAACACCGTGCCGTAGGCACGGACAAAAACTGTAACACCGTGCCGTAGACACGGACAAAAACTAGTATATATATATATATATATATATATATATATATATATATGATAATATCACATGCCATCTGTTTTTCACTCTTTTTCCACCAAGTTTCCTACGAGTTGCACTTTTATGGCTACCTCTATGCATTGCATGCATTGAATTTGAGAAAAAAGAACTTTGGTTTGACTTTTATGTTTTGGGTTTTGGTCAATTTGAGGCAACTGTTAGTGGATATATATATTTACTTGCTTGGTGGGAAGTTTGAGAAAAATAATATAAATTTTGAATTAATTTGTTCTTCTCTTGTTATTTGGTCGCTATGGATTCTTTTCCATGGAATATTGATACTGCATTGTATCTTAATTCTAAGCCTCTCCGATTGAATGATGAAGTTCCGGCACCGGCGCCGGTACGTCAGAAATTAATATACTCTTAGGATATGGTTAATTTTCTCTTGTTTTGAGTAATATTAATTCTTCAGGAGCTTAACAAAATTCTCTGTTTGTTATCTGTTTCAGAAGGAAGAAAAGCAAAGTAACTTTTCGGAGTTGGGGAACAAAAGTTCTGTGAAACAAGAGGTGAGTTTACAAGTTTAAGTAATTTTTTTTTTTTTTTTGCCAATTAGTACATAAAATTTTTCGAATTAAAACTGCCATGGGATTCTAGACAAGGTAATTATTAGTTGATGAAGAATTTGGGTCCTAAAATATTTTCTCATTTGAATAGATTTGAGGGTCTTAAAAGGATAAATAATGAAAATTAGATAAATATATGAGATGTGTTGGATTTTTTTTTCCCCTTTCTTCTACAAAAGAAAGATAATAAGAAAAATAAAAATATTAGAGGCCCTGGAATTTTATTATGATTTAGTGGCTTAAACTGCATACCCTTCAAAACCGGCATTAAATAAGAAATATGGAAAATTTATTGATCTTTATTCTTTTTATAATATTTAGACCGGAACTTTGGTGGAGGAATTGAACCGGGCAAGTGCAGAGAACAAGAAGCTAACAGAAATGTTAACAGTGATGTGTGAGAAATACAATGCTTTGAGAAGCCAGTTGATGGATTATATGAACAAGAATCCAGAGAAAGAGCTAATAAATTCTTCAAAGAAACGAAAGTCCGAAAATATCAGTAACAATAATGTTGCATTAACAATGGGAAATTCTGAAAGCAGTTCTACTGATGAAGAAGAATCATCATGCAAGAAACCAAGGGAAGAAGAAACCATCAAGGCACAGATTTCGCAAGTTCATTATAGGATTGAAGCATCTGATACTAGCCTTGTAAGTGTGCCAAAACATTCAAATTTAGCATAAAATATTGAGCTATTGAGTGTGTTAATGATTGTCAAAAATATATTTCTATCCGAAAATTTTAAAAATGTTTCAAGATCCACCTGTTGTTCCAAAAGTGTTTCGTTTTCCACCTTTCTATTAATAGGTTTGGAATTTGTTTGCCACTCCTCTAATAAATTAGCCCTATGGATCTTAGAACATTTTCAAACTTTTCATATAAAAATATATTTTCGATAATTATTGGGTCGATAAGGGATTCCCTTTTTTTAAATGCAATCTATTTTTTTATACTTGGAAACAATCTCTCTATTAAAAAACAGGGATAAAATTATATACGTCAAGATTTTTTTAAAACCATACTTATAGCGGGAACTTTATCTAATGAATAGTAGCGGGAACCTTATCTATTGAATATGACTTTAAATTTGTTTTCTTATGTGATTGAATAATTTTAATTGTGTTATAGGTGGTGAAAGATGGATATCAATGGAGAAAATATGGCCAAAAAGTCACTAGAGATAATCCTTCTCCTAGAGCTTACTTCAAATGCTCTTTTGCTCCTAGCTGTCCTGTTAAAAAGAAGGTGAGCCAATTGAAATTTCTTTACACAATTAATGGGGCTTTTAGAAAAATTGATTAGTATTCGTATCAAACTTATTTTTACATTTTAAGACCTCTGACTATAACAAAATATTATAATAATAAAAATTTAGAACAACTATCCGTTAATTATTTAAAAATTATAACGAAAAAAAGGGGACATGAACGGGTGCTTAACCCACCTATGGCTAAGGCCAGCTCTGAGTATCATACTAATTAATTTTTCAGGTACAAAGAAATGCCGAGGACCAATCTGTATTGGTAGCAACTTATGAAGGGGAGCATAACCATCCAGCCCCTTCTCAAGTGGATGCAACATCAAGATCATCAAGCCGTTTTGTGACCCTTGATCTCACAAAATCTAATTCCATTACTAAAGATAATGGTTTAAAACCAAGAATTGATACTCCTGAAGTGAGAAACTTTTTGGTGGAACAAATGGCTTCTTTTTTAACAAAAGATCCTAATTTTACTACGGCCATTTCAGAGAAAATGTTTCAACACAACACTAGAGAGAAATGGTGAAAGTCAGGGTCGAGTAGTTGGGCGGGGTTCTAGAATTTGATCCCAAAAATAACACCTTTAAGTTGATCTTTAAGTTTGATACAAATGAAGTCTTCAACCAAAAAAAAATGCTACTGTTATTTTTTCGGACTAATATTAAACTCTAAATTTAGCCCAATTATAACCCACACTACAAGAACTTGCCAAGTGAAAATCATAAGAAGAATTGTATTTTCTGCAGTTTTTTTGGAAATTCATTAGAAAATTAGATTGTTTTGAGATTTAGCATGTCTTTGTACATACAACTTTGGAAAGAGAAAAATTGTTTTTGTTTGTAATTGAGTGGGAAACATAAAATTTTCCCTGCTTCATGTGAACAATTGGAGCTCCATGGCCAAAAATGGAAAAAATAAATAAATAAATAAAAGGTCACTTTTTATAATGTTGTTTGCATCTTCCATTTTCACACTCAAATTTGAAAAGGAAAAAAAATAAAGAAATTTTGAGAGTGAAACAGGTTATTATTCACCATAGAGAGTTTTGGATTCACTTTTTTTTTTTTTCCTTTTTCGAATTTAATGTGCTATAAACTTCAGTCGATTTTATTTTTCAATTTTAGGAATAGGAAATATGAAAAGTTGATTGGAATGACTCAATCATTTAAAAATATATATTGAGGATGTTTAGATAATTTAATGTTATACTATTTTTTTCTAATAGGATGAAAAAGTGGCAGTAAATTAAATTACTCAAAATTTGAGGGATATCATGTTATTTAAGTAGGAGAATTTTATTTATTTTTTTCATGGATACTTCATGAAGGATGATTGTCACCTAAAGAGAGAGAAAAATCACACTGTTATTTCTTTATAACAGCAGCGGGGTTAGTTTTTCAGAGGGACGCGCTCTCAGGGAGGGTCTGTAGGTAGACGTCTTGAGGAATATCAGTATTCTCTCTCGGGTGCTGAATCTTGTCGTCGAAAGAGGAAGAATAAACCATAATAATAGAAAAGATTATGAGCTAGGATTTGAAAGAGAGTGCTAGAAAAATGGTTTCGAGGTTTGAAAGTTTGAATCAATAAAGCTGACAAAGGCTATCAAATCGGTATTTAAGTGATACGATCGTTATCGTTGAGTTCCCAAGGAGGTAAGGAAGAAGCCCATGACACTCAAGGAGCCCACTGTAGACCCAACTTTGAATTTGTTTGTTCCCATCATTTCTTCAAAATTATGCGAACAAAATGGGGAACTGTTTAGGGAGAAATCATGCGCATGCCACATGACCAAACATACTCTAAAGGGGAACCAAAGTTACTGTCAAGACCTGATCTTAGTGTCTCTGCGGAGTCTGATTACAGGACATTGTCAGTGCCTAGTTTCGAAGGCCCATCTCTAGGGTTTGATCCATAAATTTCTTTTAGGGTTTAAAGTCAGAACCTCCGTTCAGAATCTGAATTCATGACCCTTTAGCAGGGTCTCCGCCTCAGGCCCTGCTCCGGAAAGATAAGCAAAGATTATGCAAGGACTAAGGTCAAGATATCCACTTCTTAATGACACGAATCCTCTGAACAAGAAATCAGACAACCTATTAATTACTTTCTTTTTTTTTAAGTTGGAGAATCATCTAGATTAGGGAAGTTCCGAAATTTTATGGAGTGGGCCAGTTAATAGGAAACATGAATGAAATATAACCGCTGTCAATTTATTTTTCTTATAATGAGATGTTATAAATAGGGCACAAACCCTTAAAACAATGGATTGAATTTTTATATAACCAAGCAAGTAATAAGAGCACTTCTGATTAAATTGTGTGTTTTTTATTTGATTAAGTTAATTGCACAAACAAGGACAAAACTTGTTTTCTAATTTAATATTTGACGCACCAAACTATATTTGTTTAACATATTTTTTTAGCAAAATTTAGATATTATTCCAAGATATTGGTGCAACTCTCGACAAAGCAGAAAACAAGTTGCTAGCTTTTTCTATTTTGCTGCTTGAGTAGCATGTACGGATGGGCAACTCTGCCCCGATCGGAATTCGGGAATAATCAAAACGCAGCAAAGCACCCTAACCGGACCGGAAAAGGGATTTGAGACCGATCCCAAAAAGTGAGTGCCATCCTTAGCAATAGTACTTTCATTTCAAAAGTGAAGCTAAAGGTCTTGGATTATGGGCCAATCGCTCTTGATGGACTAATAATAATCTCCTTATTATAAGAAATACACTTTCTGAATTTGAACCAATAATCTAGAGGTCAGATCATGAATCCTACAGCACCAAACTACGTCTCCTGAGGATAATTTTATCATTAGTAAAACTCGTTAATTCCATCTCAATTTTCCAAGGCAATTGAAGGGATATGAGCTTGAAACACTTGTTATTTAAAATGTGAAACTGAAATGAAAAACCAATCATAACTCGGAGCAATGTTAGACCAACAATCCAATGTGAAACATAAATACTTCTGTCTCAATTTGTGATCTTTTTTTTTATGGAGTTTTAATTGCTCTCTTATTTTCTAGATTTTAAGCTTAGGTTTGTATAATGTTGATCAAGATCCATTAAGCTAGCTACATTGGGAAAATGTGGAGGATGTAATAGGAGATGATGCCAGTATTGTGTTTATCACCACGCCCACACAGGTACTTATGAAGATAAAGAATGTAAGAAAGAGATATAAAGATCGCATCAAGTGCACAAAACTCGTATTACAAGTAGCATATGTGAAATACCAATATAATATAAATTTCTTTTTCATTTTAATCGTATATACCAACTTAAATCTTTCCATACCTCGCTTGACATATGGTAATACAATTTGTTCTTCTTTTCTCGAGACACTTAGATGTATATGTTATACATGCTTGAATCATTTTAATCGTATTTCCACCCACTTTCTACCTTGTGTCTTTATAAGTGTTATAATCTCTTGCTGTTTGTAGCAGCGCTGCATTGTCAGCTATGAACTAAAAGGGAGACTGTTCCTTCCAAATGCAGCAGAGACGAAGAAGAAGAAGAAACATAGTTCAGGACTCGAGGCCTGAACTGTTCTAAATGGAGAAAAAACCATAAATGAATGTGCATCATTTGCACTTCCATAAATCTTTCAAATATCAATTCATTATAAAAGGACTAGCATCATAAACTGAATGTTATGCAGAAATGATTATATATGCAGCAACAACATTTATTAAAAATCTCGAATGGGAAACAAATTGGAAAGTGGGTAACTACTCAAAGATCCAAGTGTACTCCTAGTAGAAACAAAAATTCAAAGCAAGCAGTCTTGGCCAACTTTAGCCTCATTGATGCTTCCTAGATGACTATGGTTAGTCTACTACAACTATGCAATCAAGAGAGCGGCTTTGCACGAGTTGCTGGGTCTTCCTTTGATTCCAGATATATCATGAACAAATAGCCAAGAATCCACAAGAAAATGTACTGAAAAGGGACCCAGGACAGACATGCAAGAAGACTCAAAATACTCCCAACATATTGAGGATCTTTTATGTATCCAAATGGAAACTCAGTTACCCAGGGAATGTTCTTTCCGAAGCGTACACCATAGTATGTGCCTGATTCACCAAGTAGCTGATATACCCTGTCATGTAATTGTTTTAGTACTACGATAACCAAGTAGAGAATTACAGACTGATGCAAATAGACTCAAAACCAGGAGTTTTACAAACGGAAAGCAACACGATGACAGGAGATATGTAATCCACTGATAATTGTCGCAGTAGCACTAGCAAATAGAGAAAACATACATCTTTTTCCATTGAAATTGAAATGTTGTTTCTTAAAACATAGGACGTTTCCATCCGGAGCACTATTTCAACAACTAAACTGACCAATAAATAGAACATCGGTGGAGAAAATTTAACAACTAATTTCAGTTTCCAAAATAGTCATTATTTCAAGAACACCAATAAGCCTTCTCACGCTTGTCAAAGTAAATCCTAACAGCTTCTCAAGTATGTTAACTCCTCTGCTAAAAGAAAATAGAAGGGGTTCGAACATGCATTCATAACCCCACGGCAGGGTGGATTCCACAATCCCAAATTGATTAAAATGATAGTAAATAAATCCCGCTTATCCATGTGAAAATTTTGATAATTCTGAAAACATCAAATTATCTGCTCTCTTAGTTGCATAACTGCAAAGCTCTGCCCCTCTCTTCCTTGTTATTTCTCCCATCTTTCCATAGAAATTTCCTCTAGATCATCAGTTTCTACAATATGTTCCCCTAAAAAATACCTTTAAGACTGTAAGTCTGTAACTTCAACAAGTTCTTCCTCAAATGCTCCCCTTTTCTGCCCTTCGACTTACAAATACAAAATCCTATATACAAAGCTTTTTACCTCATTACCTGCCACTGATGACAAGTAAAAACTAAAAAAAAAACAGCGAGACATGTATTGGTGATTCAGACATATTCATACATTATTAAGACATTAAAAAAAACATAACATTCTTCTCAAAGCTTTATAGCATGTCCAATCGAAGAAACACCAAGCAAGGCCAAAGACAGGAGTTGTTCCTTTTCATAGAGGCCTGTAAAGCTCCAATAATTATGCTCCTAATGCATAACTTCTATTTTACAACAGGACTCCCCCTATTCCAAAGTTTTTGCTTCTCCGCTAACCAACGACTTGATTGAGCAAAATCCATCATTTTCCAGAAGTGCTTTGGAAGAACACACTAATCCATTTCATTCAAGCACTACAAACCCTGTGCAAAATTGCTTTGGTCTATTTGAAACAACTCCCAAATCCATCCTAAAGCATAAGCAATCACACAAAATAAAAACATGGGCAATTATTTCTCCTCATAAAACTTCTAGTAACCTCCAAGTTTCAAAATGTAAGCTAAATTTAATCCAAACACAAGCAATGCAATCACTTCACATAAGTTCAAAGATTCCATTTTTCACTAAAGCATATTAACCCCAAAAAAAAAAAAATTACAAATTTCTAACCTGAAGTTGAGGAACTGGCCAAAGGCAAAAAGAGGATAGAAGTAAAAAGGAGGAGGCCAAGAAAGAGAGGATACTGAGTAAAGAGAAATGAATTGCCACAGCTTCAAGAAATGAGATACAAATGCCATAATCTTAGAAGAGTCTTGCCCTTTTCCACATAAATTTACCCATGTCTGTGGCTGCGTCCATAGCCAGTAGTAGAATGGGAAGGGGATTAAGACTCCTATTGCTGCAACTAGCCCCATGTTTTTTTTTTCCTGTGCTTTCTCTGTCAGTTTTCTCGGGAAAGTTCTAGCTTTTTTCAGGCGTTCACTCTTTTGTGAGGTGACTGTGTGTGGCCGGGCTAGGCCCGATATGTTTGTTAAAATGGGCTTGATTGTTTGTATTTTAGGTTTCTCAATGTAATTCATACGATATTTGAGATATATATTTTTATGTTGTTTCGAAAATAGAACGGGATAAGATGAAATAATATCCTGAAATTTTTCAGGGAATGAGATAGGATTCAATCAAATGGAACGAAATTTAACGGAATAAAAAATGAGATATTATTATTTTTTTATATTTTTTTATTCCGATTGTATAAATGGGACGGGACCGAGATGGACAAATCCAGTCTTGTCCCGTCCGTTTACCGAACTTTAAGTTCAACCAATTGGCATAGTTAGTATAGAAATTAGTTTGCTGTATTTAAGTTTGCATCACTTATGCATGAACATCAAAAGTATTCATTTGTTAAGTCCCTAAACTGCATTTGTTTAAATGTGTATGAAATTGTAGATGTTAGCCATTTGAGACTTATAGAATTGATGTGTTAATAAATCTAAGTAATTAAAAAGTGCTAATTAATTATTTTAGAAGATCGTAAGTGAGTTTTTAAAATGAGAGAAAAAAATGTGAATCATATTATAATAAAAAAAATTAATTTTTTTTTATTTCGGAAAAAAAAAGTGTTTTAAAACTTTGACAGAATAAGTAAATATTACATTGACAGTGGTTTATATACACTACCTAGTCTGAATTGAAATCAGGCTCAGATGGCTTCTGCAGATTAATCAACCTGCTAGGGGGACTAGTAGCAACTGAGGTCCGGCGCCTATACCCTCGAAGAGCATTGGCTGCGAAACGAGAAGCCAAGACTGTAGCGCGTAGCCTGGATGAAGCATCACCAGAACCAGAAGTTTGCTGATCATCTACTGCCTCATTACCAACTCCATTGCAATCAAATATCTCCCCTTCCTCTTTAAGACGTTGTTCGGCTGCTTGCTTCCTTATGGTTCTGCGGCGCCATGTAGCTTGGATAAAGCATGCAGCCCATGTTCTCCATTGCTGTGAGTAGAAACGGAAAGTATGCTGCACTTGTCTACTGTGCAAGCGCCTAAACTGACTGGCGACAAACTTTAACTCTTCAGCTTCCAAGGCAAAAGCCTCTACTTCAGTTAAAGCCCTCACTGTCCTAGTAGATGATGGCAAGTTAGTTACAGATTTCGGATCCAGTGCCCATGTAAGAAGCTCTTCTCCGCAAAAATCTCCTTCTTTTAGCAAACCTCGGTTGAAGAAACCAGTCCTTCCACCGTCTGTAGTTATACTTTCTAAGCTGCCGCGAATGATCAAAATCATTTCATCAACTGGATCACCTTCCCGGACTACACATGTACCCTCTGTGCATAAACTTGGCTTCAACCTTTCACATATGGCATCAAGCAATTGATCGTCCATATTGGCAAACAGAGGAACCTGCGTGCATAAACACCAAATATTGCTAGTGAAAGATTCATATCAACTTACCATATTTGCATGTTCCATTCAGAAAATTCAGAATTTTAGACAAGTACCACCTTCCTCGAAAATCTGAATCTGAATTTTAGCTGCCTTAAAATGTCAACTTCCAGTCTATTATGATGATATAAAACTGAACAAGAAGTAACTGAGCTAGCTGAATCTGAATGTACTTACCCTTCTCACCAAATTTAAACAGAGATGTCTCTTGATATCCCTCCGCAGATCTTTCGGAAGACTTTGGACCAAGTTTTCTTCATCAACTCCTCGCGTTTCCAGCCACTTGAAATGGTCATATCGCCTAACTCGTTCCCTCAGATCCTGTGGAAGCCAACGATGGTGCATCCACCGCTCTGAGTCACGCCTTTTGATCCTCATCTCCTCAAGACGAACACTAAGGGAATTGAGATAGGTCTGCAACATTCACAACACACGAGACTTCATTTCATCACTGTGAAAAAAAAAAATTGCTGCTTCTGTTTCCTACCTCTGAACACAAACACAATATCCATTTGAATTTAGCAAATTGAAAAGCAAAATCAATACATGCTTATAAAACTACATAGCACGAGATCTATATTAATTCCAAGAACAATTTTCCAGTGAAGACATTATGTGGAGTGGCATGATAAACAAATCAGATCCATATGAAATGAAGAAATTACTATAAATCGCCTAAAAGAACGAAGTTTCTAGCTTACCTGCATGTTTCCAATCAGAAGTGCAAGAAATACAAGCCCAGCTATGCCTACGAAGATTGAAAACAAAACCTCTGCAACATATGTGGTGGTTTTCAGTCCCTGACCTAGTGTACTGTAGAAAGTGAAATCAGAAAGAGCTTAGCAAAGGAAACTTAATACAATCAAATGAACTCACCAACTTAGAATTTTTAAGTGAACGAAACTAAAGCATCAATTTAAAGAATGTTCATCCTACACCAATATTGAGTGAATAAAAAAATACCTTAAGTTTTGCAGGCCAAACCACAAACAGTAAAAGAATTTAGAGACAAATTTCTTGGATGAATGAATTTCAGACTGAATAGCCTGCGAGTAGATCCCGAAATTGAAATCCGAAGTTTTCTCATTCGGATGACATTTTTTATTATAGATTGCTTGACTAGTTTGCTT
>SKCR01026839.1:0-62448 GCA_019454045.1 Zanthoxylum bungeanum | reverse complement strand
ATGGATGACAATCAACCTATCATGTACCCGTCTCGTCCCGTTATATCTCATCCCAATTATGATTCTAGACGAAAAATAATCTAAAGTCTCGTTTTTTAAATCGGGATAAAAAATCGTCCCGAATCCTTAACCGAATGGTTAGATATCCCGAATCTTTAACTGAATTTTGAATTTTTAAATTAAAATTCTGGATTGTTAAGCATAAAAAATTGATTTTACTTAATTTTAAAATATGAAAGAATTTCACTTAATTTAAGAGGTTTCACTCATTTTCCCATATAGTACATCCAAAACGTTCCTCATTAAATTCAATCATATTGGAGTTTGCGTATATGGACCATACCAATCGACTCAAAACCTGAAAATGGAATTTAACTTGAAGAAGGCACAACACAAAACAGTCACCGGAAGAATGGATTCAAAAAAGATTACCCAAATTGAGATTTTGGACCTTGAAGATGATAATAAAGTCGTCTTCACACCGACTTTACAAAAGGGAACCACAAAGGAAACTGCAATTTCAGTTGAGCAATACAATGAAGAAAGAGACCTCCAATTGGCTATCATGGCTTCTCTCGGTCACCCTCAAAACTTCATTAATCTAGAAGACGACAACATGCATGTACTAAACTTTGTGCCCAAGAACACTCCATTGGGTAAAAGAAAAAAACCCTTTTCAATTCATTCAATAACTGAAAATGGGCAGTCTTCAAATTCCAAACACAAAGACCCTTCTTTTGTTTGTGAGATTTGCGTGGAACCCAAGTTACCAAATGAGTCTTTTAGCATCAAGGGTTGCTCTCATATGTACTGTACTGACTGCATGATCAAATACGTGGCCTCAAAGTTGCAAGAAAGCATTACATCAATCCGCTGCCCTGCGGCTGATTGCAGAGGCGTGTTAGAGCCACAGTATTGTCGCAATATACTCCCACAAGAAGTGTTTGATAGATGGGGCAATGCTTTGTGTGAGGCTTTGATTCTTGGGGCTCAAAAATTTTACTGTCCGTTCAAAGATTGCTCTGCCCTTTTGATTAATGATGATGATGGAGGAGGAGAGGCTGCTATAAGGGAATCAGAATGCCCTTATTGTAATAGATTGTTTTGTGCACAATGTAAGGTCGCTTGGCATGCAGGGATTGGGTGTGAAGATTTTCAAAATTGAATAAGAATGAGAGAGAGCCTGAGGATATTATGTTGATGAATCTAGCAAAGAACAAGAGATGGAGAAGGTGTCAAATTTGTAAGTATTATATTGAGAAGAGAGGAGGTTGCGGGCACGTGAGATGCAGGTCAGTTTTTCATTACCCACTTCTTTTCATACTGTTAAATGGAAGCTGTATTTGTGAAAAAATAAATAAATAAAAATCCCACATGGAATGTAAGTTGGTTAATTAAATAATATTTTTGACTAGTCCCAACTTGGGACCAATGTGATTATAGTTTTGAGTGTTTTTTTAGACGAGACAAGTTTCCGTTCAGAATGATCATTTTTCATGATGTTCTCAATTTACTCGTCACTTAATAATTCTGAAAGTTGTCTCGTTTTCTCTTGGATAATTTATTGATTTATATAATAATATATATCTCGATTAATTTATAGAGATTTAACTATGATAGTAGTTATGATTTAGAAGTGAAGGTGGCTTAGACATTTTGTTGTTCATTGAATCTATCATGCACGTCTTAGCTGTTGCAATGTGAGTCGACTTAATTAGAAAACTTTTAAGCTCAAAATTGTAGGCAATTTATTGTGCTGTGGCAAGTGCTGATGATCACTTCTCTTTGGTTTATTTGTTCTGCTTCCATTAATCAACTGCAGGTGTGGGTTCGAATTCCATGATTACAACTGAGGAGCTTACTGAAGTGCTACTACTCAGGGGTCATTAGCATAAGCATTGAAAGTTTGTCCCAAATGAATGATGATGTTCAGAGAAATTATTGATTTGATTATCTTTGCAATTTGAACCTTAGAAGTAAGAACTCATATTTATTTTATAGACAGTTAAATCGATTAAGTAGTTTTTTTGGACTCAAATCCAATTCTCCCTAAAATTCATAGTGTGAAAATTCTCATGGGTCATTATTAGCTCAAATCCACAACAAATTTTTTGTTTTAGAGCTTAATCTCCTCATCATAAAATTACCGGGAAAAAAGTACTATTAGTTTATATATCTCTTCTAATAGAAACAAAGGTCAAGCATTCACACTACTTTGAAGAGAAATTAATTTAATATAGAATTGGATGAGATGAAAATAAATGGGTAACGTAGCAATCAAAAAAAGACATGTGAGAAGTTAATTGACAAATTTTTTATTATTTTATATGTAAAAACAAGTTGGCTTTTGCTAGAAGGAAAATCACTTGTATTATTTGATTCTGTGTTTTGACTTAAAACAAGGGGTTCTATTTTATGAGAAAGCAAGAGACAGGTAGAATTTAGAAAAAAAAAAAAAAAAAAAAAAAAAAAAAAGGTAGAATTTAGAAATTAGTGTATGCACAATAGAAGAATTTTAGGCATAAGAGTCCTTGTTTCAAATTAAGATGAGAATCGATCGCCAAAGCGTGCCTCACTCCAAAATCTCACTTGAGTGAGTTAAAAATTCAAGAAAATGACTATGATACCTCAGGTTCTACATAATTTGTTTGTGAAATCTATGTTAAGTAACTAGTTTGACATATTTTGCAATCTACGTCAAGAACAAAATCACGAAAAAAAATTTTAAAAAAAAGGGACAATACCTAAATAAAATGAAGGGTAATTACATCTTTATGAGTCAATGAAAGTAAAAGATTGCTCCCACTTTTACGACACTCTTTGCATAATCAGATACATAACTTTCGTCACTGGGTTTGTAGACCATTATTGAACCAGCCTAGTGGCGGACTACTGTCCCTCCCAACGGTGACGGCAATGGATCAAGTCTCATGTTAAATTAGATATGAGTAAACATATGTCTCTTCGAATATTTATGAAAGTATATATATCTCCAGTATGGAAACAGAGCTAATCTTTAATAGTAGTAGGCTTATAGATTATGTTATATATATATATATATATATATAATATATATATATAATATATATATTCAGTGTCCTATTAGATTTTAGATTGTATTTCTTGTCGGGAATCAAACTGAGACAATGCTAGAGCTTGGAGATTGCCGTATGAATCTCCGACATCATGTTGTGTTTACAAGATGGGAGATTGATCGCGATTTTATATAGCACGCAAGTGCACATAACGCACAAGTAGTATAAAAATATCGATCTCACGAGAAATTATTAGTAATATCTAATACTAAAGTTTTATCAACCATAACCTTATTTAAACCAATGATTTTGAAGAAATAGCTATTAACAACTAAACCAAAGGAAAAGAAAAGAAAATTTAAATTAGAGAAAGTAGCAAGGTAAGAAGAACTTAGGATCACAACTTCCCCACAATAATCCCTTAAACCTTTCTCTTCTCTTTATAATTGATCAACTATAATAAATTATTAACCTATAATATAAAATTATCTACAAGCCTCTTCCAATTGTCGAGTAGAAATGTCAAACTTAGTTCAATTACTTATATTCTTATGATAATTTATCTAAGCCAAACTTATTACGATCCGGTTATAATTATGGCTACGCATGCTCTGCAAATATATTTCTATCGTGCACGAAAATCTATTCAATAGAATGAGATCGCACGTTATCAATTCCTAAGGCTAAACCAAAATATTTTTTTCCAAGTTCTTTAGGATTTACCATAACTATCTTATTGTTAGCCAAACAATGGAAAGCATTAAGCATAGAGAATGATAAACAATCCCTATAGTAGGTCACAAATCAATCATAAAAGATATTTAATTAATAAAAGTTCATATTGGGTTCTATTATAATCCTATAACAAGACCTAGTTCATGATAAAGAAGATAAACAAAAGCATCATGGTATTCAACTAAAAAATAACAAAGAATTAATAATGAAGTGATAAAGAAAATAAATCATGAAGGTTTTCAATCTTCAATCTCCAAGTTCTTCAATCTTCTTTTTTTAATCCTTATTTGATCTTTTTGTTCTTGATTCTTGAATAGTTGATGTGTTTATAGAGTGTTTTGGCGTCAAAAGATGTTTATTTTAATTCAAAAAAATGTTTGTGAAGTAACCCTAGATGTTCCTCTTATAAAGATATCATAACAATCAAGTTTCATAATCAATTTTTGGAGTCTTCTGCATTTGCGTCGCGAAGCAAACTGACAGTGCAGAGTTGGCAGATTCAAGCTCGATTTTAGCCATGAAGGATTCTGATTTTGTCTTCGATGTAAACTATTAAGTTGTAGATAATTGAGTTTTCTTTCCAAAACAACTTTAATTACCGTATTTGGATCATATGAAAAAGTTATGGCGAAAATACTGAAGATTGTACAAATTAGGAAATCACTTGTGCAAATCGGGAATTTTGAGATTTTCACTCCTTTTTGCTCAAATCTCCATATGGTGCATTATAATCAATAAAACAATGAATATTATTATATTTAACATATTCAATAATATAATTTAAGGGTAAAGTAATGATAAATACACTTGAAGGGTGTATAATATTACACTCATTATACCCCCTCAAACTTGAATTATTGCTTGTCCTCAAGCAATGACTCAGACACAAGTAATAAATAAACTAACTAAGCCACTTTCATAGGGATCATGATTGTATTTAGCATATGTAATAAGTCTTTATACCCCCAAAGCATCCCTAATGGACGAGTTATAGCCTCGTGGGGGCTTACAGTAATGACACTCACAAACATCATCTAAAACTATTAAATAAACAAATAAACAAACATCTAAATAACATACATAACATTGTCAGATTTTCACAATAATGCCTCAAAAATCATTATATAAGATGACAATGTCTCAAAGAAAATTTCAAAATATTGTAAGGAGTCGTAATTTCATTCAAAAATCAAACTCATCTCAATTTAATTCTTGCAATGTGTGTGTGAATCAATTCCATAAGAGTTTATCCCCTAGATCATCAATCTTAATAGTTTTTCATCTAGACAATCAAAATAGAATGAGTCAAACCAACCTATATATCTTAAAGTCTTTATGTCTTATCATTAAGCTCATGTATCTTGGCTTTAGCATTTATTATTGTTCTTTTTTTTTTTCTTTTTTTCTTGAGCTTTCACACTACCTTTTACGATAGCATTTCTTCTCATGATAGCTTTATATTTTCCCATGGGTAGCTTCACACTGAAAGTTATAGAAGGCTCTTTGATATGCTAGCCTTCATATAATTTTAAGATATATATAGATATCTAGACTAATAGTTATTCATTCACTCTAATTATCTCAATTCAAAATATCTTAATCTCAAATTTCAAGTCTAAACGAAAATAAAACTGATGTAAGTGCTTGTATATGTGAAATATCATCTCAAGAAAAACTCAATTTATGACATCAACCGACATTTATCATTTTGGTTTACCAGTTGCCTCTCTCCCCCATTATAGTGTCCTTGTAAATCTCTTAATTCGATGGGTTTTCTTCAGTGTTACCTGATAGTATCCCTTGAGGTTTGTAGCTCTGGTTATTGGCTAGTTGTCTTATTTAGGCTTCCAGTGTCTTTAAGGATGCTGCTTGACTTTGAATTATGGCTTCAAGTTTGGCCGTATTTCTTAAATTTTCACTACTTTGGTTTACCAATTGCATAATCAGATCTCTATGGATGGTTCTGGTTCTTAGGGAATTTCTTGAGCCTGTGGTGGATAAAAATTATATAATGGTTTAGTGGGATATGCATGACCTTCATTGTTGTGTCATGTAAAGTTCTAATAGTTTTGCCACCCTGGATTGTAGTTGAATGTGCAATGATCACTATGGTGGTTGCCCCCACATATCTCACAACTCATCATTGTATTCTGAAATGCTTAAGTATTCAATACCTCAAGCATTTCATAGATGCCTATCAATAAGTACTGTGTTTTCAGGACTTCAAATTTCTTATAAATATCTTCCAACATGTACTTTATCCCACCAATATAGGATGCAACATGATCTCTTAAAGCTCTTGGTTCTCCCGTCGTCTATTGATACTCCATTATTTGGAATACCTGAAAAATAAAAATAAAAAGAAACTAAAAGTAATAAAAAAAATATCTGACTAAGACTAAGATTGATTACTCTAATACTAACAAAAATAAATAATTCCTCGGTAACGGCGCCGAAAATTTGATCGTGATTTTTTATAGTACGCAAGTGCACGTATCGCACAAGTAATATAAAAATATTGATCCCACGATGAATTATTATTAATGTCTAATACTAAAGTTTTACCAATCCTGACCTTATTTAGATTAATGATTTTGAAGAAAGAGGTATTAACAACTAAGCTGAATGAAAAAAATCAACAAGAGAAAGTAGCAAATTAAGAAGAACATATGACACAACTTCCATACAATAATCCATTAAATCTTTCTCCTCACTTAATAATTGATCAACTATAATGAATTATTAACCTATAACAAGAAGTTATTTACAAGCCTCTTCGGCTCTTCCGATGGTCGAGTATAAACGTCCAACTCAATTCAATTACCTATATTCATATGATAATTAATCTAAGTCAAACTCATTACGATTAGGTTCTAATTATGGCTCATGCCCCGTAGGTACATTCTTATCTTGCACGAAAATCTACTCAATAGAATGAGATCATACATTATCGATTCTTAGGGCTAAACCAAAATTTCATTTTCCAAATTCTTTAGGATTTACCACAACTATCATACTGTTGGCGCAATAATAGAAAGCATTAAAAATAGAGAATGATAAACAATCCACATAAAAGGTCACAAATCAATCATAAAAGAGATTCAATTAATAAAAGTTTGTATTGGGTTCTATTGTAATCTTAGAACAAGATCTAGTTCATAATGAAGAAGATAAACAAAATCATCATGGTATTCAATATAAAAAAAATAACAAAGAATTAATAGAGAAGTGATAAAGAAAATAAATCATAAAGGTTGTCAATCTTTAATCTCCAAGTTCTTCAATCTTCTCTTTTTAATCCTTGTTTGATCTTCTTATTCTTGATTCTTGAATGATTGATGTGTTTAGAGAGTGTATGGCCTTAAAAGACGCATATTTTCCTCCAAAAAAACGTTTGTGAAGTAACTCTAGACGTTCTCCTTATATAGATATCATAACAACCAAGTTTCCTAATCAATTTTTGGAGTCTTTCATATTTGCGTCGCAATACAACTATCATTGCGCCGTGACGCAAGCTGACAGTTCAGAGTTAGCAAATTCAACCTCGATTTTAGCCATAAAGGATTTCGATTCAGTTTTCGACATAAAGTACAAAGTTGTACATAAGTGAGTCTTCTTTCCAACTCAACTTGAATCACTTCATTTAGACATTGTATAAAAAAATTATGGACAAAATACTAAAGACTACGTAAATTAAGAAATCACTTGTGCAAATCAGAAATTTCAGGATTTTCACTAATTTTTTGCTCAAATCTCCATATAATGCATCATAATCAATAAAACAATGAGTATTAATATATTTAACACATTCAATAACATAATAAGGACAAATTAATGATAAATACACTTGAACATTATATAGTATAAGCACTCATCAGATAAACTCTTTGTGAGTCTGGTCTTAGATGGGTAAAAAAAATTACCTTAAGAAAAAGGTAATAAGATAAATTTTAGCAAATAATTCAAACTTAGGGAAAAGGTAAATACGATAAACATTGGGGGTGATACTGTGATACAAAATCTGTTGATCTCTTCTATATTATTTGGATGCGAAATTCTTATCTATTTCAATCCAAATTATTAACAAAATTAATGTATAAAATATCAAGAGACAGACGGTGAAATTTGTTAGACGGAATATGGCTATTTACACTTTTCTCCCCTGACGGTTGGGCATTCCACTGGTGGGTAAAATGTTTGATCGAAATCACACTTACGTCTTTGACCGTCAATTGACAGGGTAAAATGGTAACTTTAGACTTCAATTTTCTTTATTCTTCATGGACTCAATTCTCCAAATTTACATTCTTTTTATTGGAATCAAATAAACACGAGTGTGTTAGTATTTTCAAATTTTATCAATGACATTTTAGGAATTATGAAAAAATCATTTATATATTATAGAGAGAGAGCTATGTGCTTATGCTGTTTATATGCTAATTCGTAAATCATCTGATTAGGTGTTTTGCCTAATAAGCACAGTTAGAGATGATAACAGATCCGAGTATGGAATAAGGATGTCAATAATATTAATATCCGGTCCATTCAATTAATGAGTATGAAATATTATATCCGTATTCGATCCTAACATATCAAGCATTGCATGCTCTATTTACCGTGTATTTTTATCTTTAATAATATGAAGATATCAATATATGTATCCGACCTATTCCACCATCAAATATAGAAAATTATACGATCCTAACATACCAGACCTCACTACCCAATACTGCAGGGATTTTTATCGGTCCTACTTGTAGTGGTTGTAGTGCTTATTCTTTTGACAAGCACTTTTAATCATAGCAGAGAACACGTACATAAATACTTTTTTCAATGAAAAAGTATTGTAGCATGAGGAAAAACACTTCCAAATTGACCCTAACTATACTTAATAATTTGTACATGCTTTTAGATACACACCTTCTTTTCCTTATTTAGTCATCCTCCTCAATGGTTGATCATACATAATTTTGGATTTTTTTTTCCATTTTTTTTTTAATTTCCCAAAGCGAGACCTCTAGATGCTTGCTCATGGGAGACGAAATTATTTCATACCTAACTCAATACATGGGACGGAGTCGGTAGAAAATATCAAATTCTTATCCATCGAGACGATTTCGATTAAAATTTGGGATCTCAGCTTATTATGTTTAGAATTTCATGATGATTTTTCTTCTCAATTTAGGAAATTAGTTAATCTTTGAGATAATTTTTCTTCTTAAATCATAATCAGAACGAAATAAAATAAGGCCGATACAAGATGAATGCATATTTGATCATGTTATTAATTTTATCTTCACATGTATCGTGTAAAATGTGCTGCTGTACTTCGCTTTCCTTCTTATGCGTGTTTTGGTCTAAAATTTTGCTGCCGTACTAACGTCTAACAGTCAAAGATAACGTCTGTCAACTTAAGTCCGTACGTTATTCCCAAAAAAAAAAAAAAAAACCCTTATCTTACGGCTTACGCCTTACACGGAGATAAGTGTAATTGCAACCAAAATTTGGGTTTTTATCTGTATTATACTCAAAATTCAGGGGCTAAATGTAATTAACCCGACAGAATATTATTAACATCCTCTGTTTTGTGAACTGAAATAATGAGGATTCTAAAACCAATGAGGCAGCTTAAAATTACCAAATCCAAACGTCTTCCTTGTTGAATTCAACTGCATTTGGCTTTTGCGGAGAGAGAGAGAGAGTAGCAATAGCTTGAAAACCTATAAAATTAGGGTTTTTAAGTTCAAAAAAGAAGCACAAAAATGGAGACACAGAAGATTCCCCAGATTGAGATTTTGGACCTTGAAGACGATGTTGTTGATGATGATGAAATCTTGATCACACCCATTTCAAAAAAGGGCTCAACAAAGAACAACGCAATTTCAGTTGAGCAGTACAATGAAGACAGAGACCTCCAATTGGCACTTATGGCTTCACATAGTCATAATAACCTCATTAATCTCGACGATTACTACTTTGATGCCGATTTACATGTACTTAATTTTGTGCCTCAGAATACTCCTTTTGGTAAACAAAAGAAACCCTTTTCAAGTCGATCGGTGACTGAAAATGGACAGTCATCAAATTCCCAAAATGAAGTCACGATCGTTGAAAAAAACGACCTTTCTTTTGTTTGTGAAATTTGCGTGGAACCCAAGTTAACAAATGAGTCTTTCAGCATCAAGGGTTGCTCTCATTCGTACTGCACTGAGTGCATGATGAAGTATGTGGCTTCGAAGTTACAAGAAAACATTACATCACTAAACTGCCCGGTAGCTGATTGCAAAGGCGTGCTAGAGCCAGAGTACTGCCGGAATATACTCCCAGAAGATGTGTTCATTAGATGGGGCAATGCTTTGTGTGAGGCTACGATTCTTGATGCACAAAAGTTTTATTGTCCGTTTAAAGATTGCTCTGCCCTTTTGATTGATGATGGAGGAGAGGCGATTATGGAATCGGTGTGTCCTAATTGTAATAGAATGTTTTGTGCTCAATGTAAGGTTCCTTGGCATGCAGGGATTGAATGTGCTGAGTTTCAGAAATTGAGTAAGGATGAGAGAGAGCGTGAAGACATAATGTTGATGAAGCTAGCTCGAGACAGGAACTGGAAGAGGTGCCCTAATTGTAAGTACTATGTTGAGAAGAAAGAAGGTTGCATGTATATGAGATGCAGGTCAGTTTTGTTTCCCTCTATTAAATAATCTCTCTTGCATTTATAATTTTATTGATTCTTGCTTTAATTATATTGTTAATAATATTACTCCTTGTTGATGGAATAATTATGTTTGTTACTTCTATTACATCAACAGTAGTTTACAGTTACAATTCTATGATTCTGTGCCTATTTTAGCATTATTTATATGTATTCTTTTGCTAGCTCAAAACCCCCCTCTGCCTGACTTCATAATTGTAGAATATTGCGCTGACAATAAAGATATTCGGCCTTAGTAAATAGACATTTTCCTCATTCATATCACATTTTCAGCACCTTGCTGCCTTTTCCAGTGGAAAAAAAATAGTAACTTCAGAGAAAAACCATGAGATCTGTCAAAATGGCGATGTCTTGAAATTTGATTGATAGAATGAGGCTTTTAGCACTATTTTTTTTTCAATACAAGTGCTGTCCTGGCCTGAAATGAGGGATGTTGGTTCTTAACTTTCCAGTTCTATAGTGTGGTCAATTGCCTATTAACTAATAGCAAAGTTCAGGTTAAACCTTAAATTTCAGAAAACATTTGTGCTTTATCTCCAAGTGAACTTGTAAAATGGATATAATGTGGACATCTCCAAAGAACTCTCACTTCCTCATTTTTTTTCTCGCTAATTAGTTTCATATGCCAAAATACTTCAAGTTTCTCTCAGTTCCACAGTTATCAAATTGTCACTTCTAGTTGTACAGGTGTATACTATATATACCTTTGGTTTCGTTTAGTTCAATATCACAAGAATTCAGTGAGGGCTCTTTATTAACTACTAGTTTGGTTTACAAGCTTTGAATACGTATGACGAGCACGAGCTATTGGGTTCATTTGTTAGAAAAAGTATGATGAGCAGAAATGATAATTGAGCCTTACTTATAGTTCAATCATTTGTCTCATTGTTTCCTTAGAAATATGTTCATGAATATAAAATTTAAATGTCTGTAATGCCATTTCACATGATAATTGCAAGCTCTATTCTTGACGTAGGATGAATTCTGTAAAAATGGTTTCATACGCAAAATCATGAATGTCATATTTATTTACTTTAGTTTTTTTACTCTTCACGGTCTCTTTTGACCTAAGTTGACATGAACATAAACCATAAAGAGATACTTATATTTTACTGAGATTAATGAAATATCCATGTGGCCGACCCCTTCTAGTGGGAATAGGTTTTTGTTTGTTTTAGTTTGGTTTGATTCACTCTCTTTTAGCATTGTTCTCAGGTGTGGAACTTCATTTTGCTACAACTGTGGAACTCCCTCAAATAATTACCACCACCAACACCATTATTGTTCCAGCTGCAAACGTTAAAAGCTATGCGGATACTTATCTGTGTTCCATTGATTTCTTGTTTCGTTTAAATATGATGGCTCGAAGACGGGTTCCCCAGCTTAATTCCATTAGTGTACAAACCAGAGCTATGTGATATTGGATAAACGTATATATAATATTAATTTAGATGTTCATTTTCAATTGTCTTTGCTATTTTCATATTCTGTCTGTTCATTAGGCTTCTGCATTGTTCCAGGTTATTTACCTTTATGCTGAAGCTTACGAGCCAATCCTGACTTTATATTAGCTCTAAATTATGATACATAATCAAAATGGGCAGCCAATTCAAGTTTATCAATAGTTTTGTAAGAGGAGATTGACTCTAAATTATGATACTTTGATCAAATTTTTCAATATTTGTTAATCATAAATGCATTTAAGGCCTATATATTTGAATAGTTGCGATTACAATTTATATCAGAGTCGCTCGTAATTTACCACATGGATTTTTATAATTAGGTAGACTCATTTTTTGTCACAAATATCTTTTCTTTGATTATCAATTACAAGTTATATTTTCTTTAATTTTTTTCTAAACTGTATAATGATCAATTTAAAAATAATAATAATAATAATAATAAATGAAGCTGCAAGTCATGAAAATAACAGTTAGTTGGCGCGCGTCATTAGTAGTTGCGAAGAAATCGAGAAGAGAGCGAATGCTATTGCGGGAAAGTTATAGAATTTAATCCACTAACTGGGTGTAATTAATAAGAAACTTAACATAAAATAAATAATATCTAATTAATTAATTAAAAAAACTGAAGAGCTTGTAACCTGCAACTGGGCAATTGCAAAAAAGACAAAACAAAACTGAATCTCATACATTGTGTTCTCTGTAACCATGGTTTTGTTTTTTTCAGGTTAGCAACTCTCACTCTGTTTTTTATGTTGTAATGGATATATTCTATTGATTTTTGTTTTTCATTTTCTTATTTTAAAATATCATTTTGTATGAATTTTGTAATTGAAGATTGCATGGTGTGAGGATTTGTGGATTTGTGAGTTTTGTTTTCAGAATTTTCGTTTTGGAAAAATGTTGCGAGATGAAAACAAGAAATTGAATTTTGTGTTTTGATTGTCTTAGAATGCCTCTATTATCTATCATACTTGGGAAATGGTTTAGGAGAATGGAAACAATGAAGATGCAAATGTTATTATTATTATTATTAATTTTTTTTTTTTTGGGAGAAATAAGAAAAGAGCTTTCTGGGTTTTCTAAATATTGTTTTTCAAAACAATACCAAACTAAACTAAATAAAAAAGCCTTTTCCCATTAAGTAGATTTGGCTGCATGAAAATTTTGATGTCATTATGCTCTATCCTGAATCATAATCTCATTAAACTCTATAGTATATAAGATTTCTTTATGGTTTCTTTCCTTGACAGCATAGGTCATCATGATTCAAAAACCATTTGTTGGAAAATTTATGGATTTCATATTTTACTTGGAAATTAAGCACCAAAGAACTTGATCTTTTGTTCTGTTAAAGAATAATTAGGTGTTAAAAGTGATCAATTAAATTTTCGCAATCGAGTAAAGTGAATATAGTTATTTGCACACAGAAGTCTTGTGATTTAGGTGCAACTGTTGCATGTTCTGTTACTGCTTCTCACATTTTAGTTATTTGGTTGATTTTTTATTTTTTGTTTAATTCAAGATAATCATTTTTATGTGTTGCAAAACCTATGTTACAACGTAGTTGCCTTTGAGATGAAGGTCAATGTGTATGGGTACTACTACCTTTTCAGTTTTATAATATCCTTCAACAACTCTCACCTGTTGTTTCTCTTTCTACCAGCTTCGCTGCCTCTAGTTCTACCATCATAAATTGTTTTTGCCTTACCGGACACCCAAAGGCGCAGCAGAGCAGAATTTACAGATGCATCATAAGCATTGACAGAAAATGTAGGGAATAATCTGACAACACACACCTGTATTTAGGGGTGGCAATTTAGGTCAGGATTCGTTTATTCTTTCGATTCGATTCGCTTTAAAGCGAATACGGGTTTGGAAAAATGGATTTGTTTAATAAATGGGTCAATTCAATTCGATTCGTTTATTAAACGAATCGAATATGAATTTAAGCTCATGTTTGCATGCAGAATTACTTGATGGATTCCAAGAGTAAGGGCAAGAGGCCAATCGTTGATGATGATTGTGACGGCGCACAGATTAAGAGGCAATGTACCAACAGTAGCATCCCAAATCCAATGGGTCGTGCTTGGATAAACTATTTGTAAGTTTTCTTTCATTTGATTCTTATAAGGTTATTGCTGGTTTACACAATTTTCGTCATAGTTTTTCAATATTGACTGATGTAGTCGGATTGAGGCTCAACGGATTAAGGAGGTAGACAACACAACAAAGGTAGATATGCAGGTGATTGTTATACAATGCACATAAAGTAAAGGTACCATCTTGTTACTATATTTAAATGTAGTAAAAATTTTGGATTTATGGTTTGTTATATGAGTGAAAATGTACCTAGGACGTGCATGCATTTATTAGTATGGAAATTGGTAGTCACACATTCTTTTTACAACATATGATTACGATTATTTATGTTCTTTGTAACGAGTTTTTTCAGGTGAGAAGAGAGATTGCTGGTCGTTGGTATGACCTTAGCCCTGAAGAAAAATCCGAATACAGATTTCCTAATGAGTGTGTTGTGGAAGATACGGCTGAAGTGAGTGAGGATTTGGTTGTTGTGGATCCAAAGGTCTCATTTATGACCAGATGTTCTCCAGAACGATTTTCAGCTGTCATATCCACATTTTCGGAAGAGCAGAATCAGGCAGTGGAAGAACTTGGGTTTGGAAGTCTACTGACTATGAGGTGTGGACGACTGAGAAGGGAGTTGTGTGCTTGGCTTGTTGACCAATTTGATCCTCTCACATTGTCCATAGATCTACATGGGGTGAAATTTAACCTCAGTCCTACAGTCTTTACAAATATAATGGGAATAAGAGATGGAGGTGGTATTGTTCAATTGAGTGGTTCAGCAGATGGCATTATTATGGAGATGCGAAGCAAGTTTTGCACTACTTCTCGAGGTATCCCCATGACTGAGGTGGCTGAGTACCTTCGTGAATCAAGTAACGTGGACGAGGAATTTAAGATCAGATTTACACTGTTTGCCCTTGGCACTCTATTATGCCCTTCATCTGGAACATACCTAACTCCTTCCATTTTGTACCCACTTGAGGATGTTAACTCCATTCACATGAAAAATTGGGCAACTTGGTCTTTCAACTGTTTGGTGGATGGTATTTTGAAGTTTAAGCAAACTAGGCAACAGTATGTGTCTGGTTGTGTTCTATTCCTTGAGGTAAATATGGAACTTAACCACATTTATTTTCAATTATTGATATCTTACTTACACATGTAATTTAAACGAATGTTGTTAATGATTATGACCAGCTATTCTACTTCAATTGTGTGGCTTTTAAGCAGCCATCAGTTAACAAATCATTGCTTCCAATATCTGCATGGAAGGAGGGTGATATAAGAAAATTCATGAGGTTGCTACTAAGGCAAGGCGGTATTGGAAGCCCCACGGTATGGCTTGTCTTGGAAAGCATAAACTTCAAAATGCAGCAAAAGTTTTTTTCACTCATATTGAACACTTCATTTGCAGGTCCCCGTACAACAATCTCAAGGGATTATGGCTGCGATGTCCAGTGAGGTTAAAGTGGTAAAAAATGACAAACAGCTGGATGATTGTGTCCATGACATTATGAAAATAAAGAGGGAAATTAAGTTAATGAAGGAGAGGGTATCATCTGTATGTGCAAAGTTTGATAGCTCTGAAGTGGTAATGAGGGACCTCAAATTGATCAAAGAGATGTTATCATCTCTGTGTTCGAATTTTGACAGCTCTGAAGCATCAATGACAGAAGAGGAAGAGGACATAATGACTAAGCGTTTGAAGGGATTATGTGACTGTCCTTTTGGTGAAGGGAAAGAACCTTTATCAAGACCTTCACCGACTAAAAGATGCCTGTCTTCAAATTCCAAGAACAACCCCTCTTTCATGTGTAAGATCTGTACCGAATCCAAGACTATAAATGAATCATTTAGCATTCAGGGTTGCTCCCACACATATTGCACGGACTGCATAGTCAAGTATGTGGCCTCAAAGTTGCAAGATAACATCACGTCAATCCGCTGCCCTGTACCTGATTGCAGAGGCGTGTTAGAGCCTGATTACTGTCGCAATATACTCCCACAAGAAGTGTTTGATAGGTGGGGAAATGCTCTTTGCGAGGCTGTGATTCTTGCGGCTCAAAAGTTTTATTGTCCGTTCAAAGATTGCTCTGCACTTTTGATTGATGATGGAGGAGAAGCTATAAGGGAATCAGTGTGTCCTAATTGTAGCAGAATGTTTTGCGGGCAGTGTAAGGTTCCTTGGCATGTAGGGATTGAGTGTGAAGAGTTTCAAAAGTTGAATAAGGATGAGAGAGAGCATGAAGATATTATGTTAATGAATCTAGCTCAGAACAAGAACTGGAAGAGGTGTCCTGATTGCAGGTACTATGTGGACAAGAAAGATGGCTGCATGTATATCAAATGCAGGTCAGTTTTATGTTCTAGTACTACTTTTGGTCTTTTTAACAGAGTTAATTTTGTAATGCAGAATTTTCTTCAAATTTTCCCTTATTTATTCCTTCTTATGAACTTCAGGTAGAGTTATCATGATTTAGTAGTAACCAAGATATCTATCACATTATCCAAACCAAATCAAACTAAATAAAAAAACCTTTTTCTCAGTAGAATTGACTACATGGATCTTTTGACACCATTATACTTTATTTGAAATCATTAACTCGGTAAAATCTAAATCTCTTTTTATGGTTTCTGTTCATGTCAATTTGAGTTTTTTCCGATCTCGCTTTACCTATAGTAATACCATTTGTTCTTCTTTTCTAACCGAAATACTTAGAAATCTATATTGGACATGTCCGAACCATATTAGTCATGTTTCTCTCTTATCATCCTCAATCAATGCTACATCTAATTTCTTCATTTCTTTTTAACACGATTTTACGAAACTCATTTTACCTTTGAAATAATATTTTCATCTTCTGATGGACCGAAATGAAGATCAATTTTAAGTGAAATTTTGCGGTAAGTTTGTTGGTTTATAATATTTTCTATCTTTTACGTAATGTTTAGTAATTAATTTAATCGTTGTTCTTTGAAAAGGTGTGGATGTGCATTTTGTTACAACTGTGGAGCTCGGGCAACGGCTACTACTCATTTGTGCCCTAGCTGTTAGCGTTAATCATCCATCCTGTCATCAACATTAGCAACTACATGTTATGGGTTTTTTTTTTTTTTGTTGATGTAAATATTAATATTATAATCTCAAATAAAGTTGAGAAATTGAACCATATTTCTGGTAAAGTGACTGTTTCGATTGTTTTTAGAAAATATATATATATAAATTCATTCTCAAATGTGTTAGACAATTTATTATCCGAATACACGATAAAATAATAATGGCAGAGAGCTTAACTTTAGATGAAGAGCTTAACCCAAAATATAACTTTTTTAAAAAAAAAAACAATAATTAAAATTTTGTGCTTTCTGACCGAACTCGTCCTTAATGCTTCTACTGCACCTTAAATTATGGTATTGCTTCCACTGCAAAAATTACGCCAACCAACTTATCCTTCAGGAATGATATAACCAACTTAAACCATTTTTGACAAACATTTGAGAAAGCTACCTCATTACATTAAATTGACCTTAATAATAAAAAATATATTCTACAATTATTCTTTTGTTGAGATTCTTTTAACAAAGAGAATAATGGGGGAAAATTGGGGTGTCATAATCTACATATTGAAAATAACAATGGGGATACAACAATAATTACATTCATAATCCCATGCCTTCTCAAGGTATTGCACTGGAAAGAAAATCAAAAAAAAAAGAAAAGATGGAATGAGAGATTTTCCAAAGGAATGTATGTTAGGGATTATCAATAGCCGTTTGATGTTTTCTGGGATTTCTTCTTGAAATTTGCGATGCTGCACTGCGGACAAACATACTCCAAGCCATCCGTTTTTGCATAGTCCTACAATTCACCACTTACAAAATCAAGAAACCGAATCTACGATAGCTTGCCACCTTAAAGGCATTGATTTTTATCAAAATAGACAACAGGGGGAAGGTGAGTATGTACCTTAAAGGCACCCAGCCCCTGACGCCTATCGCAGCCAAAATGCGCCCACTCCCCGCATATTCCACAATTAACCCAATCACCTGCTGCGCTACTGCACAACATTAAAAATTAAATATCAGTATCCACATGATTGTTAAATTAGCATAAGTTCATACTTGACAGAGAGAGGGAGAGAGGAGTGTGCCAGACCTGTGACACAATAAGCAACATTCTCCATCAACATCATCATGAGCCAATTCATACTCTAAGAGGTATGTTTCATAATGTCTTTTTAGTGTATTGCCAACACCCTAGTTAACCCGAAGGAAAAGAACCAGTAAGTCATCCAAAATCACAGAATATATAACAGAATATTCAAGATGATGGTAATTGTACACAGAGACCAGAACATAAATAAAACATAAATGAATAAGATGACCAGGAAAACCTTCTGCCAGAGTTTAGTCCCCAATATATGCGGTTAAGTCAAGCTCAAGCCAATGGCAATATCACGATCGCAGATAAGATTATACTCAAGGCACAATACTAAGCTAACAATGTGAAGGTGGGAATCTTAATTTCACTCTTGATTTAAAAAAAAAAAAAAAAAATTACAAACTTCAAATAAATATGTGATGCCCCAGAAAAGATTAACGAGGTAATATTTCAAATTAGAAAGAAAAATAAATAAATACAAGAGCCATCAGAGCAAAAATATGATAGGCCGGAAGAAAAATATAGCAAATATGATATGATGAAAAGGTAAGAATCACGAAGCAACAAGTAAACTTCAATGAGTGGATGTAGAAGACGAGTTTCCCACAAAAAAAAAAAGTTTCATATCCCAGGTGATGCATGTAGCAAAGCTTGTAGCAATTTCATGCAATATATGATCCAGGTCTACCCCTATAAAGTTCAATCCATCCTATATCTTTTCTGTTTTTCTTCTTTGATTAAAATGCATTCCTTGTTCTCCTCCTTGAAAAGAACACAGCTTCTTATCAAGAACAGATAATAAGATAGTAAGATTCAGAAGTTGGAAACCATACAGTCATTCTATTAGTCAACGTATGATTGCGCATCTTTGAGAAAACTTGTCCTTTCCAATTGATGCCATTTCCAACATGAAAGCCTCCCCTTGAAACCACCTGAAGGACCCAATATCTCAATATTGATTTGTAATCAGCATCAATCATGGTTAGCAGATTAAAGCATACCTCTCTATACAAGTTGAAAAGGTCAAGGCGTTTTGCATTGAGAATAGCATCAGGAAACTCAGCTAATCCACCTTGAGGCACAAGACGAGTATGCCCACGAAGGATCAAAAACTGCATTACATCCATCAAAAATTCCTCCTGCCAGAACAGAGCATATTAGGGAGAAAAAAAATGTTACATATATATGAAAAAAAAAACACAAACAAACAAACAAAACAAAACAACAAAAAAACAAAAAAAAATTATATTATATTCCTGTTTGTACAAAACAATTGAAAAAGAATAATCCTTCTACCCCAGAACACATTACAGTGCAAATAATCCTTAACAGAGGGATTCCTTGCCTGTTGTTCAAGTCTACTGAATTTTCGTATTAGAATCTGAATTTAATATTTCAAAAACAAGGATTAATGGCATGATTGGAACTAAGGAACAATATATAAACACATAATAGAACTTCCTTGCATACATAGCATGCATGCACAGGTTTCTTAAGAAGCCATAAGACAATATTACCAAGAAGGAAAACAATTAGAAAGGATGTTGTATGACCAGATCATACTTGCGGTCATGGGCAGTCATGGCCAAATTGTTGCCTCAGATTTTAGAATCTAGATTCCACCTACTCCTACCCAGTACCCACACACTCCTGACTCCACCCACAATTTCAGACAAAAAGAGAACAAACAGCTCACATGAGAAACTTGGAGCAAACAAAATATTAATGTCAAAGGCAAAGCACAAACCAGAGTATCAGACTCCAAAAAGTGGAAATCAACTAACCTCAGAGCAAACTTGTATTGGGGCTCTGCCACAACCATGCTTCTTAAGGGGTAGTGGATTTAAAGAAATGATTTGTTGAGCCTGATAAGAGCTAGATAATGATTTCCTATGTGTAACCGGAGTTGGACCTGCAGCACTATGCTTCACAGGAGCCACTGGCAAGTTAGCCTTTATTTGGTCACCGTCATATTTTTCAGCCTCAGAAAACCCAGAAAAAGGAAGCATCTTATGACGTCGAGTATGAGGGATTGGCCTCATTGCAGCAACATTCAGTTTCAGTCTAACATTACATCCATTTTCACCTTCTTCTCTGCATGGATCAGATCTTTTTCTACTAGGTGCGGGAGGAGTCAACCAGCTAGGAGGTCTAATGATAACAGGATTTTCAGTATGGACTTCCTGTCCCTGTCTTGTACAAAAGAAAAGCAAGCGCTCCGCATCATCTTTTTCAAATGAAGCAACAGATAACCCTTGAATACTAGCTATTCCCAGCATAACTAAGCTGCGATAAGATACATCTGGTGCCAGTTGCCTTAAGACCTGTGGAGCAAAAGATTAACAAACGGCAGATCGTAGAGGTAAAAAGGATTATACATGTATATAAAGTGTTTCTCAAAGCATAGTGTACCAAAACATGATGAAACTGTTTACTAGACCCTTTAGTCTACAGTGTACTGCCATGAGAAAATCATTGTTTATCTTTCAAGCATTTTTTGATCGTACACAAATGAAATATTAGAAAAAGCTAAAACAATTTAGATCAAAGCCAGCCAACCCAAGGCAATCTTTTCCTCCGACATCAAATCATTTACATATCAACACTACTCCTTTCTCCATGAATCACAGTATGAAAACTAAAATACCAACATGTGACACCAACATCAGCTGAGGAAACAGATCGGCAATTAACAAATAACAATAGACATATGTTAACTAAGTCATAAGTAAGCTAATATAAATGTCTATAACTGGCAAGCCACTCGAACTTTAAAGAGAGGACCGAAAAATAGATGAATAAGTGCAAAAACCTATGTTGTTAAAGGCGCCGCTTCGGGTTTTTCAAACAACCGCCTGCGGCACCTTAGGTATTGTAAGTTATGATTCCTTGTATATTAAATAAAATTCTGCATGTTTGACTAGTCACCCCGCCTTGATTGGTCAAAGGCGACGCATGGGCGGGCACTTAGGCGGGTTGAACTACCAAAACGTCTTGCCCTGCCTACCGCCTTTTACAGCATAGGCAGAAACATACATGCCTGCACATGCGCGCACACACACGCACACACATATATATATATAGAGAGAGAGAGGTTAAGAAAAAATCTAACCTGGGAAGCCCAGGTGGAAACCTTCATGGAAACTTCAAACACACTTGCCCCACATGCTATTGAGGCAGACTTCCGAGGCTCAGATGAAGGCAGTTTGCTTTCCTCACTGCTCGGCAATGTATGAACTAGCTGACTATTCTCAATAATCTCATTCTTTATATGATTTTCCAAAAGCTGAGGCAACAGACCAAAAGCAAATTAAAAATACAAATTTTAAACACAAACAGAAAACAGGCCTCATAACAATACATAACCTTACCTGATCATTAAAACAAGTCTGTGCACTGCCAGACACTAGAAGTGATATGTGAGCAGAACTGCAGGTTGATAAATCACATCTCATGGTAACTACGCCACGAGAAAATGTTCCAGCCTGAAGAGGTGGTGGTGGAGCACTGCAGTCAATGAGTTCAAAATGATAAATAATATATGGAAAAAAAAAAATATCTACATTTTGAGAAGATAAAATATCTAAAATTAGAAAAATTCTTTTTAGAAGTTAAAGATAATAACAGACAATATCAGCCATATTATACTAAAAGAAGAGGCACATAACATGTTTTCCTCAGATGATGATTAAATACCTTGTACGGTTATGGAGTTTGCTCCCTCGTATCTGCAGAAACAGCACAAGGACAAAACAAAAACAGTTATAAATTTTTAATTTTAAAAAATAGGGAAATAGATTTAAAAGTAAATGAAGAAAATTGCAGATAGAATTAACATGAATTAAACAATTTGAAGCAATAATACTTAATGAAACATAAATGATTAATGAACCCGCTATGCTCACATTTTGAGAATGGAAAATATGTATACTTTCGTGTTGACAGTTGTTGGAATTAGTTGAGAAGCAATTAGTATTTATTGTTAGATTATATTCAACCAAACATAATTGTGTAGTTGGTAGTTGTGTTGTATTTAATAGGTAGTTGTATAATGCCTATATAAAGGCCTCTCATTGTAAGTTTTATATTAAGCAAATTTTAATACACAATTTTCTCACAATTCTCACATGGTATCAAAGCCATCTTTCTCGGGTTCTAGTATCTCTCTTTTAGAGTCGTCGTTCAAGTCGGCGCGTGGGGAACACACACCGCTATATATGTTGGCCTCCGCGCCGCATCTTCTTTGGCAATCTTGACAATATCAGTGACGACGAAATGCTAATTCTTATCCCTTATTTGCACCAAGTTCCACATCAGACTTTTTTCGGGGTTTTGTATGGGTGATTTGGCAAGTTTTCTTTAGATGTTTGAGCTGTTCTGGAATAGTTTAAACTTTTCAGCTGTGCATTTTTCCAGCGATGTTAAACCATCCAAACCTCCACATCTGTTCTCGTTGTGCATTCTCCAACGACGTTAAACAGCCAAGTCACCATATATGTTCCTGCTGTGCATTCTCCAGCAGCGCTTAAACACCCTAGTCTCTTATGGTTTCTTGTGCTGATTTCATCTGTAACAAGCTGGTGCATACACATGTATGCTCCAGCTTGAGGGGGAGTGTTGGAATTAGTTGAGAAGCTAATTAGTATTTATTGTTAGATTATATTCAACCAGCATTAATTGTGTAGTTGGTAGTTGTGTGTTAATATGGTAGTTTGTTAATGCCTATATAAAGGCCTCTCATTGTAGTTTTATATTAGCAATTTTTAAATACACATTTTCTTCACAAATTCTCACACAGTCTTACAAAGTGAAGAACATGAATTATCATTTAAGGGGAAGTATAATGTTTGCTTGTGGCCAGCTCAGGTGACTCTAATTAAGGCCAGGCAATATGTACTAGGGCAGGCTCAATGAACCAACTATTGGACATGTGATTGAGGTGGTTAGCAAATAATTTAAACATCTCTTAAACCAAACTTACTTCAATGTTCAAGAGAGCGTTGAGTCCATCCTCCAAAGATCCCAATAAGCATGTATCCTGAAAAGAATATAGTTGATGATCAATGCACACTTCAGAATGGTACTTGTTATTAACAGATATAAAATGAAATTAAATTACTAACTCAAACCTACCAATGTGCAAGGAACTCCACAGACAAGAAACCTCATGCTCACATCATCATCATATATCTTTATAGCAGGAAGATTCTCAGGAGAATTATCTTCCCCTTGAACGTCCATATCTGATAGAGCAATATCAATCTTGGGAGGGTCCCCAAGCAGGTGCGGTCCCAACTGACTACTACCTTTCTGGCTGTTAGGTGGCATGACAACGTTGTTTCGTACACAGTACAGCCTAAAAGATGCATGCGCCAATTGAAATGCATCCCATGTATGACTGCATGAACTGCGAATTAACAAAAGAGCCCAGAATTAACTAAATACAGATATGCCATACAGCTACCATGAAAAATTCATCCAGTTTCTAAAAAAACATGAAAACAAAGTATGCATAAGTCAAGGTCGTATGCATGTCAGCTCTAGATATATATGCTAATAATTTATGTCAAATAAAACATTTAACACCAGATTTTTTTTTTGTGTACTCATTATTTTTAGGTATCAATCAACAAAAGCAAAAAAATTATAGCACATATCCATACGGCACAAGATCATGTCATATCTTTTGAACGGAAAAAGTAGATGGTTTATATTTATTATTTTAAAAAAAAAATGAAAGAAATGGATGATCAAACCTTTGCACCACTGACAACAGAGCTTGACGAAAATGACAGGCTACATGGCTTGAAAATGAATGTTTCCAATATACAACGTAAGGAACTCCCTGCAAGGGTGAAACACCTCTGTGAATAAGTATCCCAAAAAAGAGCAACAGAAGCAAATATTCTTCATATTCCAACTTTCAATATGCTACTTCACATTCCAAGTTTAATAGCCATTTCACTAGATAATAATCTAGAGAAGAGAGGGAAAACAAGTTCAATTAATACTGCCCATAATCCTTCTAACCTTTGAATGAAGTGCCTCCGCAAATTTTTCACCATTTGGAATCTCTAAATAAACCTGTAAAAGAACTTGGAGTTGATTACATCAAACAGTTAACTAATGCATCAAACAAAAAAGAGTGAAGTAAAAGATAGATCCAAATACTGTAAATGAATTATGAACAAATGTGCCCTAATAATTTATTGAATGTGATGCTGGCTATGTCGAAATCTACACTGATCTGATTAACCTAATCAGTCATCACATCACACTAACATATTTTGATAAATGGTATTCAAACTTGTCTGAACCAATAAACTGAAAACAGTAGTAACAACTATTATTCTGCATGACAATAATTTTGAGTTCAAAATTCTATGCGACATGATCACCCCACAAAACACTAACTCTATCAAATAACAAAGATTAGTAAAACAAACTCCATCAACCTACTAACAATAACTCACTCTACAACTGATAAACATAAAATTATGAAACACTCACAGTGGTTGGCAATGTGGAACCAAAGAGCCCACATAAGGCTTCTGGAACAGACAAGTCAACATCTCCCCACGCAAGAGACCCAATTTCTTCACAACCATCAATCTGTTCTCCTTGCAAATAAACAATATTCGGCTCTGATGATTCAAGAACTCGCCGGAACTCATCAGTACTAGGATTACTCAAAACCTGAACCTGCATTCAAACACACAAGGCACAGTAATGTTAAACAGCACATAATATGAACACTTGGAACAAAAAGGAAAAAGATTCCACACAAAGGAAAATGATTCCACACCTCAAGGCGACCCGAAGAAGCAATTTCCGGAAAAGGGTATTTGGGCTTATCATAAGTAGCTGCTTGCTTTTGCTTACTATCAACAAATTTTCTGCTGAGAACTGCAAGCAGGGTACAATGATTCCTTGAAGAACCTTGTGCATGAAACATCATGCATACGTAACAACACACACCCGCCAAGCAAATAAAGAATTATAACAGAAGTAGATTCAGACTTGTATCAACTGAACAAAAGAAAAACATTATTTTTCAACAACAAAGCTCAAACTTTACAGCACCAGAGATAAACTAATGAAATCCAATCAAAACCCTAAAATTTGTCACAAATCAGAGGACCCCAGTTGCAAAAATCCAGACAAACAACTCTCTGGATTAACAATTGAACATAAAAGCACGAATTTTCCAGTAACCAAATCTTGAAAAAACCCCTAAAAATTAAGCTCGAATCTTCGCAAAATTGAAGAAAAACGCAGTGACCCAGATGAGGAAAGCAAGAAATCTAGCGACCCAATTGAGCAAAATGACCAAAAATCAAAGCGTAAATCCAAAGTAACCCAAGGGTTAGGTTAGGTCTCCTCTTCTCATAAATAAATCAAAACGACATTCTAAAATAAAAAATCTCCTCACGCTCTCTCTCTCTCAAAGTCTCAAGTTTTTCTTTTTTAAAAAAAGGTAAATATAAAAAAATAAAAAATCAACCACAAAATCGAAGTCGTGCAATAAATTATTAAAAGCTATAAAAAAAATTGCTTTACTAATTAAAATCAATGAGTCTCTCCTTTTGTGTCAGTTTTCACTACAGTTTCCTATAAACACATTCATTAACAAAAAATAACAAACAAACAAAAATTACTTGGTGATATTATACGAAATACGCTCTTCTTTTGAAAAAAATAATAATCCCTTCATTAAATTAATTATTAGTCAAAAATATAAAAAAACACCTTCACATTTTTGTTCGAGAATCACCACGAGATTACATAAGTACGTAAAACAATCTTAAATTTACAAAGTAAAAGTAAAAAAACAAAAAACAAATTCCCTTGCTTATGTGTCTTTTGGTTCTTCGGGTTTCTGAGAAAGATGCAAAATAAAAAGATTCTCAAATGGGTTGTATTTATTGGTTTGAATGTGTTTTTTCCCTTCACTTTTTTGGATTTGGACTTGGACACAATCCCATGATTCAATGACTGGTTCCATTGTATCATGATCATGATCACGATGATCATCAATCTTGGTTTCACTAATTAGAGTTATTTGGATTTAAAGTAATTAATATTTAGCAAGTGCATATGTTCTTGCTTCGGCTTTTTAATTGGGTCCCAGTTGCCAGGTCTGACTCGTCTCATTTGTCTTAATTTTTTGCGGTTAAAGAAACCATTAAATGAAAATAAAATCTATGTTGATGGTGTTTTTTTTTTTTTTTTTTTGGTAAGTATTTATAGGTCAAAAAAATGACCTGATCATAATGTGTGATGAAGTGTTTTCCCTAAAGAGAGATTCTGAGGTGAGACAAATGATTTTTTGAGTGCTCCGAGAGTTTGTTCAGTCCGACCGGATGAAGTTTCTTCTGTATGAGCTCGACCCGATAACTTTGAAGTCTAGATTTGAAATAGTACCATTTATCTCGATTATCCAATCCGATGAACGAAGATGAGATGATGACGGACCAATTTGGGAGCAGCATGACGTATGTCATACCTGGAAATGAGTGCATCCATAAGACTAATGATGAAAGAGATAAATCAACGGTTCATATTAAGCATAGGCCCTGCTAGCCGCCATAGGACGGTACAGTGGCAAAGTAGTGGCCGCCATAGGCCTCTATAGGGCGATGCAATGGCAGAGAAACAAGCTTATTTGATTGGCTGAGAAGGTGGTGGAAGCAATGACTAAGGGTCGTAATGATGATTAAGTGATGCATGGTGGCGTCATGATCGGTTGTAAATGTGATTTGAGAACCTATATAAAGGGGTTGAAGTCAGGAGTTAACAATTTTCACATTTCACAACACTTGTAATTTGAGAGCAAAGCTAGTAAAGCAAGTTAAGTGGTAGAGAGAGAAAGTAAGTCGTTAATCTGACCACATTGTATACTAGAGGGGTCATTTGTTGTAAGCCAATTGTAATTTCTTTGTTAGGTGCTCGGGTCGGTATTTACCCCGAGCCTAATAAAAACATTCTCTTTTATCCTGTGGACGTATGTTGGAGTAACTATCCACAAAACCACGTAAATCTCTATCTATGTAGTTGTTTATGTTGGAGTTCTACGGTCCCAATGATCGAATAATAACCATAAAACATACATGTGAATACATCGAGGAAGTTGCGGAATACTTACATCGATCGGTTGAGCGATGCGGTGACGAACAAAAACTTTCTGCCCTCTCCTCCAAGGCTCGGCAGTGAGCAGTTTGATGTCCTCCATTTTCGGCTTTGGGTGAGCTCCATCAAGCTCCAAGCTTTGTTAAATGATCTCAAGCTCACGGGTGGGTTTCCCTATCACCTTCGCAAGACCCAAATGTGTGCTAGCACCTTTGATTTTGCCACAAAATCATTAAATTCTTCTCCAAGTCTCATGGTTTTGCTGAAACCAGTGAAGAGAAAACAGAAGGCCTCCAAGGCCGAGAGAGAGAGAAGAAAATAAGGGAGAGAGAGAGAGTTGGTTGTTCCCAAAAGTGTATATATTATTTGTTTTCAAAAAATAAATAAACATATACAATTTTTCTTTTCCTAAAAAGTCAAGCCATTAAGGCTCAAACCATTCACATCACTTCCCATCAATCAATCAGTGAATAGTGACTGGTGTCAATCACTCAAAGTGAAAGACATCTATCACTTGATTGACGAATGATGTGACGCTAGATGTGACCGGCGTAAACACACACGAATAACGCAAGCGTACGTATCGTTCAAGTAGTATAAAAAGTATCGATCCCACGAGGACTTAATACCTAAGTTATTAATTTTATGAGGTCAAATTATTACTAGTATCTAACATGTTGTTTAATTGACGATGATTCTAAATTTAAAGACAAGTAAATAAAATTGTTCGAAAGTAGATTTTAAGAAAATTCAATATTAAAAACTATCTAGGGTTGTGATTTATTCTAATATTATTTAAAAATGAAGTGGTTATCTTATAGTTGGGTAAAATATTGATTTATTAACCTGGAACACTAAATTATGTAAAAGCCTCTTCCGATGGTCAATTACAAATACCTAGTATAATCCAATTGAACCATATGTCTATGTCAACCAAATTACCTAGATTCATTAAGATTAAGTTCCAATTATGGCTACCCCCACCCGACAGGTATATTTCTATCCTGTAAGGAAATCTATTAAAGGGTTATCTATCCTCAAAGAAGATCGTGGGCTATTGAATCTAAGGTCTTAAACCTAAAATCCCTATGTCTAGTTCATTTTAAGTTTACCTTATCAATTTTATTAGTGGCCAATTAATAAAAAGACATTAAGATTAAGATTCAATAAATAAATCTTTATATTACCCAAATTATAATCTAACCCCTTATAAACCCGTGATATTGAAATTCATCACAACCCTAGATAACTAACTTAGTTATGACACATAACTAGGGCTAGTAAAAACTTAAAAGTAAAAGCCATAAGTAACAGTGCTGAAAAGTAATTGCAGTAAAGTAAAAGCTTAAAAGTAAAATAAAATAGAATGCTAAGGTAAAATGAATTATTTCTACTACTACTTATTTAGATATCTCCCAGTAAAATAATATATAAACTTGTGATTATTACCAACCAGCCATATAGGCGGTAACCTGATTAAGTCAATTTAAGTCCAACCAGCCATAAAGGCGGAACAAAATAAACCAGCCATAAGGCGGAACCAAAGTAAACCAGCCATAAAGGCGGAACCAAAATAAAATTACCAACCGACCAATCTGGCGGTATCCTTGATTAGTCAGGTTTAAACCAGATTAAATTAAATTACCAACCGACCAATATAGCGGTATCCTTGATTAGTCAGGTTTTAAATAGTGAATATATTATTTTTAAGGGAGATTAATCTAAATAGCAATAGTAAAAGAATTACCTTTCACCCTAGCATAAGGAAATTACCTCCTCATAGTGAATAGTAAAAACTGTGAAATAAAGAAAGTAAATTATTATTATTACAGAACGTAATTAAAAATTACAAAACTAAATTAAAAGAAACTTAGAGAGAGAAGAACTCCCTAATTACATCAAAGAAGTGGGAGGGAGAGGTACACTGAAATCTGAAATTTCGAGCTCTATTTATAGGCGCGGATAAGGGTCCAGCGTCGCGACGCCAGCTACAGTTCAGCGTCGCGACGCCAGATACAGTGAATCGTGGCACAATGACGGCTTGACACGTGGCGAGGCGGCTAAGAGCTCAGATCCTTATCCGATGATGTGGCACTGTTCATGACGTCATTGCTTACGTCACGCTGACGTGTGGAGGGAGATTGTCGGCAGCGTTAGATCGCGACACGTGGCACCGGCGCACATTAGTATCTCCGTTGTGATAGCGACACGTGGTACAGCGCAAGATAGCATGATCGGCGCATTTTAGCAAGCGACGCATGTTAGCAAGTTTTATGATTGGTCCACGTGTCCACGGCGTACATTAGCAAGTCCGGCGCATGCTGGGCGTCGCGACGCGAAAGGCTTCAGCGTCGTGACGCTGAAATGACGATTTTACCCTTTTTGTCCAGTTTTTCCTGTTTTGCTCCAAATCACCTCCAGAATGTCCTGAAACTTTATTGATCTACAAAATAACACAAAACACATCAAAATATTTACAAAACCCAAGAAACTATACAAAATATAAGGTTCAATGAGTGGGAAATAGTGATAGATTTACCACTCATCAAGATGCGACTAGCGATTTGACGCTTGATGTGACTTACGTGCCACACTCGAATTCGAAATGTGAATGCGCTCGCAAACACTCTCGGGCTCGGGTTCGCTAATTCCAAATTAACGAATTTTCCGTTGCGACGTAATTAAATGATTATGCCTAGCGAAATCACTATTCACGTCGCTAACGAATTAATTCTAATTAATTCGTTCGCCAGAATTAAAATCTAATTTTAATTCCGCGTCGAAATCCAATTTCGTTTAATATATCGAATATATTATTTTATCGATTAATTCCAAATTAATCGTTATCTCTCTTTTAATAATATTTTATCCCAGATAAAATATCTCCGCAATTAATCCCAGATTAATTTTCTCTCTCATCTAATTAATCCCAGATTAATTAAAGTGCGAGTCATACGTCATCAGTGAATCTTCGGGAAATGACCCATGAGATCCCTAGATATGTTGGCAGTAAATCGGTCGTCGGACCATCCGAACACGTAAGTACCTCGTACTACGTTTGTACCGATTTACAAGACAAGGTTGGCTTCTAGCAAAGCGCCATGCCTACCCAATTCTCCATAAACATGCTTATAGGAATAAACGATCTATATCAGGCGTAATATACGTAGTATTGCGTATTTCGATCCAGTATCGGATGATCACATGCAAGGCCTGGGGCAGGTACAGTGTCTGCCCCGTACGAAGCATATATCGGATCACTAGCAACTAGTATCTTTATTATCGGATAATCATGACCAATTCATATTATCCCGATGGTTGCAACCCTTAGAGAACCAGTTTTGTATCCCTGCGCGATCATCATCTCCATATGACTGGAGTGATACTTCAGTCTTGACATTACACCCAACACACTACGATTCTCAATATACCCAGTAGAGGTGTACACAGAACCTGTTAAAGCCCTGGACGACCTAAAACCAAAGTATCTTGATTGTCGCAAGTATTAGCGGTGCAAGTCTTAGGTTAAGACCAAATACACCTACCCTGATTTCAGACTTCCATAGACACATAGTCATACTACCAATGGAATTCCGAGGGGTCTATCCAGAGCGAAGTTGTTTCCCGTACCATCGGTAAACACAACCTCCTACTACACTTGCATGAGTATCCTATACCCAAATATATGAGAACTATGTCGTTATGCCCTCACAACGCGCACAAGTGTAATACTAGTCTTTTACACATTATCGATGTCTAATCTCGATAATACTCTGACTAGGGATATTTAATGATTTATCCTTCGTGGATTGATATTGTCTCATATCATCTCAATCCAGGAACAAATCATAAGAACCTCTTATCATTTATATATCTAGGTGATCTAATCACAAATGATAAGAGAGCAATCTCCTTTGTCACATAGTTAATTTGTACAACAACACCATGATCTGTACAAATAGTGACGCTATGGTCATAACTGTCCAACAATCTCCCACTTTTCCTATAGCCAGTCACTCGAGTGTCTTACACCCGAACTATGTACGGTTCGCTCAAATTACTGAGAAAAGACTTTCGTCAGTGGATTTGCATGATTATCATCTGATGCGATTTATTCGATCATCACATCGCCATGATGTATGATCCGAACGAATCAGATGAATATCAAAGTATATATCTGGATCGTTGATGAGACCATTAATTCTTTAGCCTGTGCTGTAGCCTAGCTCAGCTGCTAACAGAACTATTCCTAATCTAATTAGGATTATTATCGACCCAAATGGCTTCTATTGCTGCCTCAGCTGCAGCAATAACCCGCATTTGTTGTTTATTCGGTAACAGTATCTTGCTTGGAAATATTTCCAGCTCACTGTACCGTTATTCAAACTATATAGTACCGTTTGCGACTTATAGTTGTTTTATCGGTTAGGAAACTTGCAGTAGTAAAACCAGTCACTTCAAGTTCTCCTTCTCCATAGTCTAAGACAGCATCCTCAATTCTCTAAGATACTAAAGGATGTTCTTACATCAATCCAATGACTATCACTTGGATTGGCCGATTGTGACTCCATATGCTCAAAGCGTATGAGACACCAGGTCGCATACATTTTTTCAATGTACGAGTTCTCAGAGAATGTCAACAACTTTAAATCTATCCCAGTAGATCTTTATTCCTAGAATAAATGCTGTTTCTCCCAAGAATTCTACGGAGAATTTTTCATGAAACCCAAGCTTTCACCGATTGTTTTATGGGAATATCATTTCCAAGAAATGACATATCGTCATTATTAGGACATTTATTGTCAGTGCGCTCCCACTAACCTCCTTATATACACAAGAATCATTTCATTTTGAATTAAATCATACTTCATTATGATTACATCAAAACGATAATTCCAAGAATTCAATGCTTGCAAATCCATCCATGGATCGAATAACCTGTAAACCTTGTTTGCTAGTTCTGGTACGACAAAACTGTCATGATGTTGTAAACATCCTCCAAAAGGTTTCCATTAAGGAAAGCGGTTTTGGCATTTAGCTGCCATATTTCATAAATGAAACATGCAGAATTAGCAAGCATTATCCAAATGGATTTACCGTGGCAACAGGTAAAAGGTTTCGTCGTAATCAACACAATGTTGATAACGATATTTTTTCGCTACAAGCCTAGCTTAGTACGTTGGCCATCCATGTATGTCTTCCTTGAAGACTTATATAGTACCAATAGGCACAATGCCTTGCGGTACATCACTAGTATCCAAACTGGTTGATATACATGGAATCCATTTCGGATGTCATGGCACTTTGCCATAATGGGGAGTCGATACCTTGTATCACTTCCTCATACGTAGTCAGTTCGTATTCCTCAATAAGATTAACATCTTAACGAGGTGAGATCAGAAACCCATACCTCAGGTTATTTTCTGACTCTCTCTTACTAACGTGGTTCTTGTGTATTCGAAGATTACTGGTATAGTTTCATCCTTGATGAACTATTTGTGTTCCATTAGGATTCGGTGCCTGGAACAGTATTACTCCGATTTTCATCGAGTTTTACTATCCTCCCACTTACCACTGCATATAGGTATTCCTCTTAGGAAAACCGCATGGTGATCAACAATTAAATGTTCTCTTGTTACTATAACTTTGGTATCCCTAGGATAACCTACAATTTCCACTTATCCAATTTGGGTTCTAGCATGGTATCATCCAAACTTATGCCAAGCATACCCAAATTTTCAGGAATGAGAAACCCGTTTCTTTCCTGTTCATATCTAATATGATATCTGTCAAACAGATTTTATGGAACTTATTCAAAATAAGTTCTGCACTGTTTATATTTATCCGTTGAAGGAAATAGTAGCTCAGAGCGACTCAGGATTAACCTTATCATGTCTAACAAAATTCGGTTTATCCGTTCGGACACACCGTCAAATTGACGTGTTCCGGGAGGAGTCCTTATTGAAAGAATACTATACTCTTTCAAGTATAAAGAAACTTATCGCTTAAGTATTTTCATCATGATTTAACCGTGATAGTTTAATACTTTAGCTGATCTGTATGTCTATTTCGTGTCGAAACTCTAAAAGTTTCCGATTTGTGTTTCAAAAGAAACACATAACCATAACGCGATGCCATATCCGTAAAGGTCACGAAATATTCATATCCACCTCTAGCCTAGCTAGATATGGGCCCACCTACGTCACTATGAACAAGGGCTAATAGATCGGTGGCATTTACACTTTTACCGAGTAAATAGTGTTATAGGCACTTTGCCCAATAAACTAGATTCGTAGACTTTATTTGAATAGAATCAAATTAGTCCTAGTACCCACTCTTCGAAAGTGTGGATATACGAGTCTTGTTAATTGTGTCCCAGACAACAATGCCACTTTTAAGTTTCTTCTGATCAAATCAGTTTGAGCTATTTGTTTGTCATGTTATACGTTTGAGATTTATTTATATTCAAAATATAAATACTGTTATTCACATCTCATGTGTTTATTTCAATATCATCTTTATATAATGAAACACTTTAGTGTTCTAGAATATAAAGGTACATCCGCAACGGATTATACACTGATATAGAGATATGTCTCTAGTCAAACTAGTTACATTATAACAGTTTCCTAATTTAAGTACACACCCAGAAGGGTAGTTCCTAAAGTTAGGTGTCTACGGTTAAAACAGCGACTTTCGTCCCGTCTCAATTCGCAGATTAATCTCATATGAAGTCAGTATCCTGCTCATAGCAGATTCTGCACACCAGTACATATTTATGTACCACACTAAGTATTTAAAATCCAATTTTAATACTAGTAGTGAACATATTTATGACAATCATATTTGAAGTCGGAGCCTTGCCCATTCTTCAATTTCTTCATGTCTGCTTTGTCCAAACGGCAGTCACGCTTCCGCGATCCCGTTTATCACAATTTTAGGCAGACATTTTGGGATATATCATTTATCTTCCTAGAAGATTATAACGATTTTGCCTTTGCCCTTTTTCACACTCCAGAAGCCTTTGGCCAAGCCTTGGCCTTCTAGAATATCGAAGTAAGGTGCGCCTTGCGCTTCTTGCTTTATTGCAAACTTTGGCTTTGACTCATTGAGTATAGCCATTAACTCTCCAAGAGTTTACTATTGCAATTTAGTACTTCAAAATCTAAATATAGATTTATGAAGATCCTTCAATTTCATTATCATACTTTAAGGATCTAATCCTTAGTTCTGATTAAGAAATTAAGGAGTCTAATTGGCAAGCATAATGGATTAAGCACTAAAGTTATCATCACATGAATCTTCCAAAGATCATGCTCCACTATTTGCTTAACTCCGGACTTAGGCTTAATATGTTATTTTATCAAATAAAGTAACTTATTAGTTTCCAGGACCATCCTGAAATTTTATTTCCAATTTGAAAATTAAATCATTTAAATACATTTTCCCTAGGATTATGTTTTAAATGCTAATCTTTCAATTTTATCTTGATTCTAATAGTCCAACTATTTAATCAACGATTTAGGTACTATTTATTATAATGATTACTATAGTCCAACTATAAAAGCAACTATAATAATTAAATCAAATATATTGATTACTATAATCCAATTATATAATCAACTATAAATGAATAGTTTGAATACAGTCCAACTGTTTATTAAAACAACCATTTAAATATTAGTCCAACTAACATTTAATTTATTTGACGTAATATTTGAAATGAGCGCGTATGGCAAGTAATTAAACGAATATTGCAAATTCAATTCTTGCCTCCCACTATTTTTCGGCGAGCCTCTAACCCTCTGTCGAGTACTCGGGAAACCGTGTTTCCTAGTGGGCTAGGGTCCCGTTAAATGTCACACAATCTTGACTTTGGCCAACAAATTGTATGATAATTAACTAGGTAGATCTCTAAGATCAATTGGATCCCATCCAATTCCTAGATCCAGTAGGGGGACATCCAAGTCCGAAACATATATCTTATATATGCCAATATATCCAATATATTGCCTAACCTTTTTCCTCTGAATCAACTAAGCCTTGGCTTTGGCACAACAAACTTAGTGATCCCAGTTAAGCGGAACCCATTGACAATGGAAAGCTTCGTAATCAATGTCGATGGACAAGAAGTGGTCTTGACTTTGGCCAACAAACCACAACTTGGACAAGACACCGATATGGAACAAAGCTATCGTGATTCAAACACATCCTCGACGGACAAAGGCCTTGACTTTGGCCAACAAACCAATGCCAGTCTTAGATCTTGAGTAAGAATCACTCAATGGAAGGAAAAACGCTTAATATTTTGAGAGGGTTTTCGCGTGCAAATTGGCAACCAATTTATTATCTTGTTAAGGTCTCATCATCATACACCCTTAAACATGCATTCTAATACATAATAAAGCGCGTATAATAAAATAATAATGATATGCGGATGGATACTTAACACATTGATCCTAGATCAAATCTCTCCATTTCCTCTCTCCCGCTAGCACAAGTATTTGCTTCTACCCGTTACACTACACTTCTAAAGAAACCTCATTTACATTGAGGGGAATAGGTGAGAAGAGAAATACATAGAGTCAAAGAGGTGGTATAGGCTGGAACACGCAGGTCCAATTAATAAATTCCAAATTTATTACAACAATTTCTAAAATTACCCCACCCATCTAATATCTATCCGATATATATTATTCATGCATCGCAACCATGTATTCACACAAGCATGTTATCAATCAATCTAATCCAATTAATTAATCTGATAATTAATGACCATCCAATGTTCAAACAATGATTTGATTTTGCGCGAGTCAAACTCGTTTTGCGAATAAGTACTCAAAGTATGAATTCTCGAATTAAATTAAACTACAAAATTAAATCTAATTCAATTTGCATTTAATACTAATTCGCTATTTAATTCCAAATTAAATATCACACTTTATTAACAAACCTTTACGACTTAAATTCCAAATTTAATCGTCACGGGTCTCAAAGCCCGATTAACATCCAATGTCAATTTAATTAAAGTCCAATGGGCTTTTTATTAATTTCTTAAGGCGTGGACTTTTGGTAAACTTGGGTCAAACCCAATAACCAAATCCCAATCAAGAAGTAACCCCATAAGCCTAGAAATCAATTAGGCCCATTAGGCCCAATTAAACTTTAAAGGTCCATAGTCGCATTTGGGCTTTATGGAAGCGGTTTTGGGCCCAATTGGATCCAACCAATTTAGCCTAAACCCATCTTGGTACAACCAAGCCCAATAAGCCCATTTACAACCGTTACAAGCCCAAATCCAATTCAAGCCCAAATAATTTAATTCCAAAAATTCCAATTTCTCAATTAAATTAACTAAAGTGTATTACACAATTAATTACCCAAATCAATATTTCAAAAACACAATTTTACAATTAATCATGCTCTTTAACAACAAAACATGTCCAACACATTTTATCAAAAAATCAAATCCAATTACATGATATAAGCTCTCGGCATTTTGGGTAATTTGTGTCCGATTCGGTTTCAATCCAATTAAATCCATAATCGACATTAAATCAATATTTCCCAATCGTTTCAAGTCATCCAATGATCAACGAAACAAAAAATACCAAGAATTAGGGCACATTGACATTCGGCCAAGCCATCAAAAATTGGGGAAAATTGTTCCAAACAAAATTTCTTGAAATTGATCCAATCAAACCTTAATTAAAACACATTTAAGCATACTCAATCATCCAATTTCATAAAATCATGCTCAAATACATTTTACCCAAATTTTAAACCTAAGTCAAATTTCATGCTTTTACTCCGCTCTGATACCATTGTTGGAGTTCTACGGTCCCAAGGATCGAATAATAAGCATAAAACATACATGTGAATACATCGAGGAAGTTGCAGAATACTTACATCGATCGGTTGAGCGATGCGGTGACGAACAAAAACTTTCTGCCCTCTCCTCCAAGGCTCGGCAGTGAGCAGTTTGATGTCCTCCATTTTCGGCTTTGGGTGAGCTCCATCAAGCTCCAAGCTTTGTTAAATGATCCCAAGCTCACGGGTGGGTTTCCCTATCACCTTCGCAAGACCCAAATGTGTGCTAGCACCTTTGATTTTGCCACAAAATCATTAAATTCTTCTCCAAGTCTCACGGTTTTGCTGAAACCAGTGAAGAGAAAACAGAAGGCCTCCTAGGCCGAGAGAGAGAGAAGAAAATAAGGGAGAGAGAGAGTTGGTTGTTCCCAAAAGTGTATATATTATTTGTTTTCAAAAAATAAATAAACATATACAATTTTTCTTTTCCTAAAAAGTCAAGCCATTAAGGCTCCAACAACTCACATCACTTCCCATCAATCAATCAGTGAATAGTGACTGGTGTTAATCACTCAAAGTGCAAGACATCTATCACTTGATTGACGAATGATGTGACGCTAGATGCGACTAGCGATTTGACGCTTGATGTGACTTACGTGCCGCACTCGAATTCAAAATGTGAATGCACTCGCAAACACTCTCGGGCTCGGGTTCGCTAATTCCAAATTAACGAATTTTCCGTTGCGACATAATTAAATGATTATGCCTAGCGAAATCACTATTCACGACGCTAACGAATTAATTCTAAATTAATTCGTTCGCCCGAATTAAAATCTAATTTTAATTCCGTGTCGAAATCAAATTTCGTTTAATATATCGAATATATTATTTTATCGATTAATTCCAAATTAATCGTTATTTCTCTTTTAATAATATTTTATCCCAGATAAAATATCTCCGCAATTAATCCCAGATTAATTTTCTCTCTCATCTAATTAATCCCAGATTAATTAAAGTGCGAGTCATACGTCATCGGTGAATCTTCGGGAAACGACCCATGAGATCCCTGGATATGTTGGCAGTAAATTCGGTCGTCGGATCATCCGAACACGTAAGTACCTCGTACTACGTTTGTACCGATTTACAAGACAATGTTGGCTTCTAGCAAAGTGCCATGCCTACCCAATTCACCAGAAACATGCTTAAAGGAATAAACGGTCTATAACAGGCGTAGTATACATATTATTGCGTATTTCGATCCAGTATCGGATGATCACATGCAAGGCCTGGGGCTGGTACAATGTCTGCCCCGTACGAAGCATATATCAGATCACTAGTAACTAGTCTCTTTATTATCAGATAATCATGACCAATTCATATTATCCTGATGGTTGCAACCCTTAGAGAACCAGTTCTGTATCCCTGCGCGATCATCATCTCCATATGACTGGAGTGATACTTCAGTCTTGACATTACACCCAACACACTACGATTCTCAATATACCCAGTAGAGGTGTACACAGAACCTGTTAAAGCCCTGGACAACCTAAAACCAAAGTATATTGATTGTCGCAAGTATTAGCGGTGCAAGTCTCAGGTTAAGACCAAATACACCTACCCTGATTTCAGACTTCCATAGACACATAGTCATACTACCAATGGAATTCCGAGGGGTCTATCCAGAGCGAAGTTATTTCCCGTACCATCGGTAAACACAACCTCCTACTACACTTGCATGAGTATCATATACCCAAATATATGAGAACTATGTCGTTATGCCCTCACAATGCGCACAAGTGTAATACTAGTCTTTTACGCATTATCGATGTCCAATCTCGATAATACTCTGACTAGGGATATTTAATGATTTATCCTTCGTGGATTGATACTGTCTCATATCATCTCAATCTAGGAACAAATCATAAGGACCTCCTATCATTTATATATCTAGGTGATTTAATCACAAATGATAAGAGAGCAATCTTCTTTGTCACATAGTTAATTTGTACAACAACACCATGATATGTACAAATAGTGACGCTATGGGTCATAATTGTCCAACCGTTTATCTCTTGTCAATTTTTTGTGGTTCATACTAACCAAACTAATTCACAGTTGGGGAAGGTTTGTTCAAGGGGTAAACTTCTTATATTACCCTTGGAATGAAAAAGCTGTCAACAGTCGGTGCCGTCTGTGGGGAACAATATGAAAAGCAACCAACATACTTAGACGATGGCAGGAGACAGAAATCATAGAGGCGAGCATGCATCGATAGTGGATTGGATGCAAAAAATGGATGAGAGTGAGACTATAAATGGAGAAATCCAAAGAAGAGAGGGAGGCAATTGAGACCTTCATGAAGACAATGATGGAGAAGATTGAGAGGTTTCGGAAAAGGTCAGGAGAACAAGCTCTCGTGAGGCCTAGTCTTAGGAGGGAAGATATCACTAGCGAAAAAAGAGTGGCTGGCAGAGTATGGGAGTAAGAAGTTATAAGGAGGTAACCATGTAAAGTAAGATCAGTGGTTGTGGTCAGTTCTACACCATTAGATGAGCCTCTGGAGAGGCATGACGATAAATGAACGCTTGAATCACTAAGCAGCAGCCCTTATCATAAGGAGTATGTTTCAGGGCATTATCATGAGCGAGAACAAAGAGATCCATGTGAGAGGAAACATCATGGTCGGAGATAGGACTATGAGGAGGTCTCCAATATGAGACAAGAAAATCTCGAGAGCCATTAGAGGAATTGGTTCAATCAGAATATGAAGAGATGAGAGATGGGATCGCGAGGGAGTTCTCGCGAAAATCAAGATTTCAAGACAAATTCTCCTTTACAAAGGAGATCTTGGATGCGAAATTTCCAAATAGGTTTACTATGCCCAAGATATATGTGTACAAAGGGTAATATTAACCCTAAGTCACACATGGAGAAGTTTGTGCTGCTTATGGAGATTCAGAGCATAGTCGAGCAGGCAATTTGTAAGATATTCCCACTAATGTTGGGAGGAACTACCAGCTTGTGTTTCAGAAACTTGACACTCGGAAGTATCTGCAGTTTTTTATAGCTGTGAAAGTTCTTTGTACGTCACTTCAAATGAGTTTATGTACCGAGAAAGATGATCGAGTCATTGAGAACAATGAAGAAACAGGATGACGAGCCGCTCAAGAGTTTTATGGATCAATATCATATGTTGGTATTGGAGGTTGGGGCGTATGAATCCCCAGAAGCTTTGGAGAGTCTGAAGGGCGCGTTAAGGGTCAGGAGATTGTGGTATTAGCTTAGAATTCATGAGGTGCCAGATTTATGCTACAGCCTTGGTACAAGCTAGGAGATTTGTGTTACTGGAAGATGAGGAAAATATAACATGATGAGATAATGCTCATGAAAAGAATAAAGTACGAAGAGATGATTGCCATGATAGCTGCGGCTGGAGAGGGCCGGGTCCGAGGCAACAAGAGTTTAGGCCTATTGCTTAGAAGAACTCGATGTCAGAAAGAAAGCCCCAAATTAAGGTTTCCCAAGTAACGAGGGGCATGGTGTATACTGCTCTCAACAGACATTTGTCTCAAGTGATCCGAAAGATCCAGGATAAAGGGCTACTAACGGAGCCTGGCCTTAGAAGGTTCTCAATTGATAGAAGGGACAACAGAGCCTATTTATCCCCCCATAATATAAAGGGCAATATGATCGATGGGTACAAAGACCTGCAGGAATAAGTCAATAACCTAGTCAGAAATCACTTTCTTAATGAATGTATAGATCACGAAGCCAGAGGGAAGAACGCTGGCAGGAGACTCAAATCAGGTTATGAAGAATTATTGTCGAATCAATGGCTTTGAGGACGAGAGAAGACAATCTTTATTATTGATCAGAGGTTGTGTTGCTATAAAGTGATGTCGTTTGGACTGAATAATGTAGGGGAAACATATCAGAGGCTAGTAAACTGGGTCTTTATGCCCCTCATTGGTAAAACAATGCAAATGTATATATATGACATGATCATAATGCCAGTATACCAAAGAACCATCCGAGCTCTTGAGGAAATATGAGATGAAGTTGAACATAGAGAAATATGCATTCTCTAGCCACGAGTGTCCATCAAGGGGCAAGCTCTAACCAATTTTGTAGCAGAATTCACAGGACCACAAGTATTGGTGGTCAGGGAAGAAAAAGAGAAATGAGAGTTGTGTGTGAACGAGTTGGTCAGTTCACATAGATGTGGGGCTAGTATTATTCTGAGAAAAAGGCGCGATGAAGAGTTGAGTTATGTGCTAAGATTTTCATTTGGGGTACCAACAGTGAGGCTGAATATGAGGAAATTATGGCCGAGTTGAGATTATATGATGCAGTCAAGGTTAGATATGTTGTAGTGAATAGTGATTCGTTGTTGGCCATCGAACAATTGAATGATGGGTTTCAAGTTAAGGAGCCCAACATGATAGTCTACCTCATAGAGGTGAAGAAATTATTTGAAGGGAAGGTATATGAGCGAAGCGGGGTTTACCGCTATGCCTATGACATCGGCGACCACGATATTGTTGGGCTCGCAGCCCATAGAGAGTATGAATAGCCCACATGGGACTAACCAGAGAATAAAGGAGTCGCCACCTAATATAAGACATTAAGAATGATTTAAGGCATCACTACACCCCTCGCAAGGTCCGATCTTGAACTCTTTTAGGTTCAGAAAAGTTCTTTACTGATATCAGTATAATATCAGGTTCAAAAGAGAATCCACATGTCTTATAATGTATGAATCGCACAAAACAATTTATATTTCATGCAATAAGACACACATCCATAAAAGTAATAAAGAAACAACAATAATAACGAACAGAATAAATTTGACCGAACATATCTCGGACCCGACCATATATATATATTCTCTATATGTCTGGTCAGACTTGTATGAAGTCTGGCCGGACTTACTACGTAAACCAGAAGGATCGTAGATGTGGAATTGTGTCCAGATAACAGTCATAAAATTTCCTGAAGAATTTCCTATTTTTATCTTCATTCTCTTCTATATCCATGAATGTCGCCCTTAACTGTCGGAAGTCTGAAATCATGGAGGTCATCCTTCTCAACTTGTTGTAAATGGATGGCTTAGTGTCCTTGATTATCATCTTGATATGATCCTTCTTGAAGGGTCGTGTCTGCATTTTTAAAAGCTGTTAGCGGTCTTACTCCTAGAAGCTTTAGTCTGGTTTTTGTTTGGTGTTTACATCTATCTCCACGTCTATAACGTATTGGTTTAGGAAGGCTTCTGCTAAGGCTCTTCAGTTATACTTTATTTTCTTTCTCAAGATTGTGGTACCCTACCACTGGTGCTCCTTCCAAAGAACTTTTGGAGTTAGGATAGTCCGGGCGAACTCATTAGAGAGACATATTGTCATAGATGCACTTTTGGGTCTCTGCACCCATTAAACTTCGCCATTTCGGGCATTCTGAACTGGGTGGGTAGCTGCTTCTTAAATGCCATGGCATTGTAATATGATCCCCAAGTTTACTTTTCATTTTCTAGGACACCGCCACCATCTGTTCCTTCAATCTTCGTAGTTTAGCCTCGGTTGGGACTTGGCGTTCTTCCATACTGCGCATTCCATCATGTCATTCTCATCGTATAGGACATGGATTTCTTCAATTTTTACTCACTTAGGCTCCTCGCGTTTCCTCACACTAGTCTCGGCTCCTACCTCTTGGGCTACTTTCAGGTTGGCCAGGGTATTGGCCAAAGTCTACAATTGCTCAATGATTTTATTCATGCTAGTTTCAAGTTGGTCCATTCAGGAACTCTCATTGCTGGAAATTTATGTGCTATTTGCGATTGGCTTCTTAACTAGTCTTCCTTCTTCCCTAACTTAACGCTCCACTATGATGGCTACAATCATAAAGGGTTAGCATGATGCATGGGATGCATGGATGTATGTATGCATGAGATGTATGAAATACAGGGTTTGTCACGAACCATACTTCATTCAAACCTTATCTCTCTCATAGCGGTAAGTAAATTTTACCCTAGGTCTGACTTAGCTTGTACACCAACAGATGGGAACACAAACTCGTTCTCGCTTATGCTAATGAGGTCAACCTTGGCAATTTTAGTTCTTCTCAATCGTTAACAAACAAAGGCCGCCCATTTATAGAATGACTAAGTCTAATATGGGGATCGAGCCATTGTCTAAAAATGATGAATTAGAACCTCGGTAATCATGGTTATTTAGGATGGGCCATGAAATATTTGGGAACGTCCAAATGGGCCAAGCCAAGGCATACATTTTGCTTTAACACATTTGAACACTAACCAAATATTCTACGCCTAACAAGGTTGTCATACAAGTTGGCCCATAAACATTTCAAAGTAATTGGCCCAATTATCTTGTAATACAAACTTGTCCCAGTTCCAACAAGTTTACGTCCTATTGTATGAGGGTCAATCCACTTCAAACGGTTAGGCCCCAAACACAAGCAATAAAGAGGCTTATTCCTAGGGGAAAATAACTATTAGCTCATATGTGAGCTTATCCAGGGTCAGATCCAGGTTCTTATTAGCGCAGGGTTGTCCATAACTAGGTCTCCACACCCACGAGTTCGAACGACCAGTGGATGCGCCTTTTTTAAACCTCAAGGGTACGTGCTAACAAGTGATGGGTATCATCACATAGTGATCCACCGCCTTGAGTGAAAACAATTTCATGATATGCAATGCCATCGGGTTTGGAGGGTGTGCAAAAAGAATGAAGACATGATTCACATCAGTCTTGCCATATATACTACAATGCATTTTTTAGGGCCAATTCTCTATCACCAATGGAGTCGCCATCTGTAGGAGCGAATCAGGGTTCACCGCTATCCCATAACATCGGCGACCATGACATTATTGGGCTCACAGCTCGTAGAGAGTACGGATAGCCCACGGGGGACTAACCGAAGAATAAAGGAGTCGCCACCCAATATAAGATACTGGGAATGATTTAAGGCCGCACTACACCCCTTGTAAAGTCCGACCTTAAACTCATTTGGGTTTAGAATGGTCCCTTACTGATGTCAGTATAATATCCAGGTTCAAAAGATGATCCATATATCTTATAATGCAATAATCATGAGAACAATTTATATTTCATACAATCAGACACGTATCTATAAAAGTAATAAATGAACAGTAATAATAACGAACATAATAAACTTGGCTGGAGATATCTCGGATCCAGCTGGATATATATTGTCTCTGTATGTCCGATACAGAATTGTGTCCAGATAACAACCATAACAATATCAGAAAAGGTTAGATCAAGAGTAAAGCAATAACAGCCATAAAAAGAAATTAATTATAAAGAAAAAATAATAATGATAAATGTAGATGCAAGACCACACATATTTGTCCTCTTATAGTATGTAAAGTTGTATCTCGAGTGCAGACCATCTTACCGACCATTCGGAATCGGTTATGGAATTTATGTCTGGGTTCCATCTTATACACCAAAAAAACAAATGGCCAGATGTAGTCGTTTGTACAGTAAGATTTTCTGCATGACAATTGTATGTCCGACCAGACTTAGATGTTTGGTTAGATATACAGCTTCAACAAAATTATAAATTTGAGATGCGAAGTTCAACATTTGAAGGCCCCCCAATCGTACCTTAAGCGTTACTGGATTCCGAGAACACCACTGAAGGTTTGAGTTCGTTGCTGGATCCTTTTGGTAGAAAGGGATTTTAAGGGTTACTGTGCTTTGGTTCTTTGGTAGGGTTCTATATTAAGTTTAACAATCAATCAGTTTTTGGTTTTGTTTCTTCACACTCATCCTTCAGTTTTCCAGGAAAAAAGTTTCTTATTATGTGTGTTTGTTCCCTCTTTCATAGTGTTTGACTGGCAGTTAATGAGGAAAGATCTCTTTTGACAAGTGAAAGAAACATGAAGAAAATGAAAGGTGAGTACCTCTATTTATAATAGAAGTGTCTTTCCCTCAATTATTAATTACAACTTTCCAAATCAAATACAAACATTAAATTTTTACAAATTTATTTTTTTCTTTTTCATTTTTTGACTTTTTATTTTATTTTTGTTGATCATTTTGTAAATATTTGTCAAAAGTGGGATGTGAGATTTCAACTTTTATTTTTATTTATTTATTTATTTATTTATTTTCTATTAATTAAAATTACATGCAACACGCATTTGCTTCTTAACCAATTTCGACCTTGAAAAACCTCAGAACTATAAAATATTGTAAAGAGAAAACTTGTCGATATTTGAGTTTTGTTTCATCTGAAACTGGAATCGCCTCAATCCGATATCAGAGTAAAAGGTTATGGCTAAATTATGGAAATTAAGTAAAGTTGGAATTTCTAGAATTGTACACTGTTATAACGCTATTTCAAGTTTATGGCCTCTAAAATCCAAATATCACGTCCATTTTTCTAATTATCCATCCAAAGTATTATTTCACATACATAAGAAATAAAAAACATAAAAAATATATAAAACATAAATTTAATTATTATTTCACTAATGTGCTAAATTAAGGGGATTAATGAAAATAAAAGTGTAAAATGATTAATTTTCCTTTTAATAAATGTATAATTTTTAGTGTTTATCACACCTTCAACCGGATTATTACTAGTCTCTAGTAATTTAAGCGAAAAGTAAAAATTCTTATCTAAGTTAATAATTATTTTATTTCTTTCTAAATTATCAAATAAGTGAATTCTTATGTATTTGTTTACCGTTCTTCCATACACACATAAGATAAAGTACTAATTAATCCATTGTGCCCACAATATTCATAGGTCTTATTGAAAAGAAAGTAATATTTTTGTCCTAAAATTATATTAGAGTTCACACTTTTTTGGCAATGAGAGTTTATTTATAAATACAACCATAGTTTTTTTTTATGGATAATACATCTTTAATCATTGTAACGAGCTTTCAGTCAGTGACTCCTAAACCAGTTGGCTTTAGGGCACTAGATGTTAAGACTCCCCTACAAACTTAATTGCTTGGATCTCAAATGTCAAAAAGAAGAAGTGTCTGGTTCCCTTAAACTTTCTCTTTAACCCATGTAATGAGCTTTGGGCCAGTTGACCGGTGCGTAATCACACGCGTATAACGCAAGCGCACGTATCGTTCAAGTAGTATAAAAATATCGATCCCACGAGGACTTAATTCCTACTATTGTTATTAATTATTGATACTATTTATTTACAGGTATCCAATTATAAGGGAGAAGAGAATGATTGCTTTTGGTTGGTTGAATGTGGATTTGCTTAAATAAAATAAACAAAAAAAATACGAAGAAAAATAAATAAAAGACACAAAGATCTAGGGTTGTGATTCCACACAATATTATCCTAAATATGAACTGATTCTCTTATAAATGTGTAATATGTCAGTTTGCTAACCTGGAATACGAAGATATGCAAAAGCCTCTGTCGATGGTCAGACGCAAATACCCAAATAACCCAATTAATCACATTTCTATGTTAACCAAGTTACCTGAATTCATTAAGTTCAAGTTCCAAAAGTGGCTACCCCCGCCCGACAGGTATATGTCTATCCTGTAAGGAAATCTATTAAAGGGTTATTTATCATCAAGGAAGATCGTGGGCTATTGAATCTAAAGCTGAAACCTAAAATCCCTTCGTCAAGTTCATTTTAAGTTTACCAAATCAATCTTATTAATGACCAATTAACAAGAAGCATTAAGCTTAAGACTCAATAAACAAACTAAAGAATTGCACATAAAAAGAAAATCAATTATTAAGTGTGTGGATATTGTGTTTCATCACTTCCCTAGAATAAAAATAAAATGCTGGGGGTTGGGGATCCACCTTTACTTTTTCTAATGTAGAAATCTCTGTTACTATAATATAGAATTTATCAGTGATATTACCAACCAGCCATATAGGCGGTATCCTCATTAAGTCAGACTTTAATTAAGTCCGACCGACCATAAAGGCGGTATCATTATTTGTCCATAAACCAGTCATATAGGCGGAAATCATCTGTCACATAAAGACCAGCCATATAGGCGGTGTCACATTATGTCAAATAAATAAAACCAGCCATTAAGGCGGTATAATCTTTTATGTTAAATTATAATTTCCATATTATAATTAAGGGAGATTAATCTAAACTAAAATAATAAAAGCTTCACCCTTCCCTCAGCGGAAATCTAATTACAAAACATAAAAGAAAAGAAAAAAAAACTACTATTACTGAAAATAAAAATGCATAAATTAAATACTGAAAATAAATACAAATAAGATGCAATCCTTAAATTCCTTACAAAAACCTAAGGAAAGCATGAGAATTACAAATGAAATGGCTTGGTATTTATAGGAAAATCTAAAGGCTTCCCCAATTTCTCCACCAATTGCTCCACCAAAAACTCCACCAAACACTCCACAAAATCCTCCACCAAACACTCCACCAAACATGCCACAAGACACTCCACAAAATACTCCACCAAACATGCAAACATGTTTTTTGGAAGTTTGACAATTATAAATTGTCATTTTCTATTTTTTTTATTTTTTAATAATGACTTTAGTAATTACACAAAACACATTTGATTATTCGTTAATTTTGGTCTTGCAAATTTCGGAATTCGAAAATATTTAAAATTCAAAGTTGTAGATCTTTGAGTCTTCTTTAATCTGCAACTTGGAGCAGCTCAATCGGATATCGAATGAAAGAGTTATGGCCAAAATACCAAACTTTCGCAAATCTGGAATTTTAGGACTGCAATTCGTGACGCGTACAGTAAATTTTCGTTTTTCGCCATTTTTTACTCCGGATTTCATCGTTTTAGCCCCGAGTTGATTCCATTAAGTCCAGATACTTTATTTATCTACAAAACACATCAAAACGTTCATCAAACCTGAGAAACTAAACAAAATATTAAGTAAAAGGGGCAATAAATATTGATATATTTTCCGCCCATGACCAGTGACTCCCAGACCAGTTGGCCTTAGGGTACTAAGTGTTAAAACACTCATACGGACTTAATTTCTTGAGTTAGAGAGGTTAGAAAATCAAACTTATTCACACACACTCTTTTTTTTAATTAAAATAACTCAAGCCGTACCGTTTTACTCGAATAATCACTGTTTGTTGAGGGGATCTAATGACCCAAATTTTAGGTAATATTATTTTTCTCTTTCCACTTAAAAGTCTTGAGTCAAAGCTTTGAATTTTCAAACATAGGGGCCACTTGGTAGAATTTTCATGAGTTTGCTTTAATTTTTATTTGGCCCAAAATCTAGGGACTTGATTGATAATTTCCTAACCCATAATAAAAACTTCTTTTTTTTTTCTCTCTATCCCCCTCAATGTTCAACTTCTTCTTCCTTTTTTTTTTCTTTCCTTTCTTTCTTTGTCTTCTCTAACGTGTGCCTATTGAGAGGGAGAGATCCGGCGAGTGGAGGCTGTTTTATGGCCTTCGGAGCTGAGGGAATGATAGAGCAGGTAATGATGAGCATTTTGGTGGTAGTGATGTCGCCAATGGTGGCCTTTTTTTGGCAAAGGAGAAGCTTGAAGGTTTAGACGATTTTTGGTGATTTCCCGGCTAACCGGAGCTCCGTTGGGCGAGTGACCACCACCATTGGACTCAGCTCGACGACGCGCATCTACTGGTGGCAGCGAGACATGTTTTGAAATTTTACATTTTGTTCCCTTTTGACTAAGTCATGTTTTGACATTTTGACCGTTTTCTGCTGACTTTTTGACTATTTGACTTGCCTTGTTATAATTTTATTTTGTTTTTTACCCTATTGTCATTGGTCTCGGTTTGGGTCGTGATAACATTTTTGATATCAGAGCGCCAGCTTTACTTTCTTTGGGATTTGACACATGTCAATGAAATATTTTGAGTTTGGATTTCGCATTTTCAATATTTTGGTCCGTATGCATCATCTTATAGCGAAAGTCTGGTAACATAATACATAGTCAGTTGTAGAAGTCCGTGAAGATATTATGATTGTGCTACATTGATACCGACGTAGGATTAAGACCTTGTAGGACCAGAGCTTCGGAGTTGGGCCACTCTGAGATGCCTAAAAGGTTATTATCTTACTTTTCGGGTAAGAGGTTGTTGTATAATTATTGAAGTTTCATCTTTTAGAATAGAGGGTTTGACTGTTGGTCAATGTCAAGTTTGGTTCGTTAAGCTTTTTCGGTGTTTTCTTCGTTCATTTATGGATTCTGCATGGGGATGTGCGATGTTTTGGAAAGGGTTATGAGCCTGGTTGCGAGCTCATTAGGTCTTAAGATCGGGGAATGGATGTTTCCCTTATTCCTGTGTTTTATGTTTTCAAATTATTTACATTTACGTTTTATGTATTTAGGTTTACGTATTAGTTTACGTTATCAATTTACGTGTTCGATTTATGTTTTCAGTTCAAGTCCCAACTCATGTTTTTAGTTATGTTTTCATGTGATTTTTTTAGCTTACGATTACATGCCACGTGTTTATGAATTTCGTTTTCAATGGCATGTTCCCATGATTAAACGTACTGATTATGATCTGTTCAGAAAACATTCATCCCGCACCTATTCCAAAATAGGTAATGAACCACGTACGAGCTTGTATGCATAAGCCAGTGTGTGTCAGATTATAGTGAGTGTGTCAGCTCACTTTATGTTTTCAAAGTGCACGTTCACGCAGTTTTTGACCATGATTTTAATATCATGTTTGCATTTTTACTGCGTAGTTCATTTTCTCTCATGGTATATTTTACAATTCTTCAGTCATGTTTTCATGTTCTCAGCTTATTAACGTCTTTCAAGCGTCATGTTTTCCTGTTCACAACTTACGTTCTTCATGTGTCATATTTACATGTTTTTAGTTGTCGTCTTCCATTTGTCATGATTTAGTTTTCGGTTGACATTCTTCGTAATTTCATGTATACAGTTTATGATTCCAACTTACTGTCTCATTTACACGATTTTATTTGACATTCTTTTATGTCTTTCGCGATGCCTTATGGGGATTGATCACCGTCATAGACTCATTTGCATTTAAGTTCATGTTTACTTTTCGCTACGTGGTTCGCCTTATATTATGTTTTATAGTTTGTAATCATGTTTTCATGTTTACAGTTTACAAGTGTTTATATGTTTTCATTTGACGTTAAGTCGTTTTAAGTCAGATTTCGCTTGACGTTTAAATGACTCACGTCTTTTAAGGTCATGTTTACGTATTTTCAGATCATGTTACATTTTTATATTACATTTACATATTTGTAGTCCTGACGTTGTTTTAAGTCTTGATGTGCTTATCGATTTTTCACATTTACGTGCAAGCACATTATAATGTTTCAGTTTTCAGGTTCTGTCATAGCTTACAGTCATTTTATGGAATTTCAGTCTTGTTGCAGCTTTGTGTTTATATTTTCCAACTTTAGCTTCTTACTTCATTTTGAGTCTTGGGTCACGAACCAGTGGTACCATGAACAAAGCCGTGATGGTGTAGGGTTTGGACTTGAGATCCAACCTTATTGTGAGGCCCAAAGAGGGAAATACTTTGTTAGTGGTTCCATTTGTGTGTCATGGCCTTGTATGACATCATGCTTTCGAGCTTATCGATAAAGTGTTTGAGATAATCTCATCTTTTTGACCTTTGTACATGATGTTGTACTTATATCATTTGTGTATTTTGAATTTCGAGACGAAATTCTTTTAAGGAGGGAATGATGTAATGACCCAAAATTTTAGGTAATGTTATTTTTTTCTTTCCACTTAAAAGTCTTGAGTCAAAGCTTTGAATTTTCAAACTTAGGGGCTACTTGGTCTAATTTTCATGAGTTTGCTTTAGTTTTTATTTTACCCAAAAGCCAAGGACACGACTGATAATTTACCAACCCATTATAAAAACTTCATTTTCTCTCTCTCCCCCAACGTTCAACTTATTCTTCCCATTTTTTTTTCTTTTCTTTTCTTTCTTTTTCTTGTATAACGTGCGCCTATTGAGAGGGAGAGATCTGACGAGTGGAGGATGTTTTCCAACCATGGGAGCTAAGGGAATGATAGAGCAGACGGTGAGGAGCATTTTGGTGTGGTGGTGTCGCCGATGGTGGTCGTTTTCCGGTGAAGGAGAAGCTTGAAGGTTTCAACGAATTTTGGTGATTTCTCGGCCAACCAAAGCTCTGTTGGGCGAGTGACCCCACCATTGGACTCAGCTCGATGTCACACATCTACTGGTTGCAGTGGTGTGGCGATGCACCGACATGTGGGCTCCATAAGCCTCGCACGTGGTGGCGCATAAAGGCCACGCGCCGATGTTCTTAGTGCGGTAGTGGACCAAACTATAATTTTCAGGTATTTGTCGTATTTTTATTACGCGTTTTATTTACTGATTTTGGATTATTTGTATTAAGATTTGAGTTTTGAGTTTTAAATTATTATTTTCAGATTGTGGCGTTATATTTGAAGTGTAATTGAGTGGTTGTTATATATGTAACATCCCCAACCCGGGAGATGCTACTGGCAGGAAATAGGCCGTACTATCCCCCTGAGCCTCTGACTATCTATATGTAATCATCTTAACTGAGCTAATCTCAAATGACTTTCTCATGCATATGGACCATTGCCCCGACTCAACAACATGAAATGCATCTCAAATACTCATATAGTGTACTCATTAGTACTACACATCACAACTCTGATAATAAACACATTAGCACATTTCAATAACTTATTCAATATAGTGCATGACATACAATTTTTACTTTGACACTGACAATACTGAAACTCTATACACACTCTGGTGGACTCAGATCCTCTAGTGACTGCCATCAGTATCCATCCTCCCGAGCTCGACCTCCATGATCCTACAAAATAAAACACTGGGAGGGGGGTTAGATCGTTTGAACAATCTAAGTGAATTGACGATTTAAAAATGAAAACTGAATACTGTTATGAAAATGTTTGGTTTAAAACCAAAGTTAAGAAATAGCTTAATATGAAAAACTCTTTTCTGATCTGAAAACTCTAAACTTTTTTATGAAAATCTTGTCTGAAATCTCTTTTGTAAAACTTATCTTTTCTGAAAGTCTCTTTTTATAAACTCAAACCAACTTTTTCTTTCTGAAAAACTTTGCTAAAATCGGCTTTTCTGGAAATCTCTTATAAACTTCTTTTTCTGAAAACTTTATTTCTAGAAAAGCTTTCTCTGAAACTTTTCTGAAAACTGTATCTGAAAACTGTTTCAAAAAACTGGTCTCTATTTCTGAAAACCTAACGTATGGGGGCACTACGTATCATCGTCCCCTCATACGCCTAACTAGAGCCAGGAATACAAATCCATAACTTTGGGGCATTACGTATCGCCGTCCCCCAAAACATGCCATTTATGTCCCTGAAACTAGTGGTATTGGGGCGTTACGTATCGTCGTCCCCCAAACCACTGAACTAGAACTGGGGGTGCGGATCTATGCTACCCTCCAAGCTTTGAAACTAGGATCTAGGGGAATTTTCATCCTTAGTCCTGAACTAGGATTTGGGGGCGTTACGTATCGCCGTCCCCCCAGTCCTTTACATGTGCACATGTCATCCGTCAAGTCTATGTCTGTATCTAGTTACATACTGAGGTGGGTTTTCCCCAATGCCTCGAAAATCATAAAATCATACTTTGAAAATAATTATTTCTCAAACATAACTTAAAACATATTTTTTCATGAAATAACTGTAATAAAAATCAACTGACGTCCTAAAGCGTAAAAATAAGTTTGATATGTAAAATACATCATAAAAGTCAACTTTAGATAAGAGTGTCCACTCACTGGTTTAGAATCTGGCTGACATTGTTTACTCTGCCGAAGAAAATTACGATTCCTGCGATGATCTATATTTGATAAACTAGATTAGAAATGGACTATGAAACATATTACAGAATCAAGCTAAATTTACTTATTTAAGAGGTTATTATCACTCTGAGGTGTAACATACTTATATCCTAATATAATATATATACACGAGCTGATACGAGACCCTTAATGTCGTCTCTAACATGCTAGGGTGATGCTAGACTGATAAAAATTGATTTTGGGGAAATTTTGTCTTCGCGTCGGGACGCAAGGCCTTAGGCGTCGCGACGCGCTCAATCCAGAAATGAATCTGTCAAACTTTTTCATTACATGTCGCGACGCAGACCCCTTGGGCGTCGCGACGCGCACTGTTTTTCAAGGTTTCTAAATTGCTTCTCATTACCTAGTTTACTCAATGCATCACGAACACTTGAACACTCTTCCAAACTTCAAAACTCATCTAATATCACCACCCAAACACAAACTATAATCATTAATTACCAAGCATAATATCCTCAACATAATCATTTACAAATTAACCTCATTACAAGCTTATACTCTCAAAACACTTCTCCAAAATACATGCTATCAACTAATCAAAAATCAATTATGCTATTCTCATTATTAGGGTAACACAAGGTGTGAAATTAGGGCTTCACTTCTTTTCCCAAAACTGAAATTAGAAGGAAGAAAAGATGATATAGGGCTTACTTGTCATGTGATATGCTTGAAAGCATTATCAATTACTCCAAAAGTGGCATGAGAAGAAAAGAAAAATGGGAAAGCTTCCCAAATCTCCCTCATGGTTTTGGCTTACAAGGAGGATGAATGAATAGTGCTCTTTTTATAGAGCAAAGGTAGATTTTTGTGTTGCAAATGAATGGTCCACATTTTGCCACATCACACAATTCTAGTTATTTCTCGAAATTACCATAGCAGAAGCGGAACTTGCAGTTTTTTACACATTTTGGTTTCGAATTTGGAAAACTTTCTAATGGAATAGTTGTAGCACTCGGTCTAAGCTTTTCGACGATATAAAATTCATAAAAATTGGAGATCGTATGAAAATGTTATGTCCCGATTACTAAAAGATGTTCGAGGTGGACATAAACTAAGTTTCGCGTCAAAATTTCAAGGAATCTTCTGAATGTCCCAAATGCCATTTTATGAGCACGTACTTGCTTGAACATGTTTTATATTAATTATTATGCCTCTGAATTGTAATAGTCGTTAGGCTCTGGTATCGTACAAGTCGTCAGGTTCATCGGATATTACAAATTCTTCCCTCCTTAATTAGGATTCGTCCTCGAATCCTCTTTAAAATTGAAACCTGGAGTCTGTGTAGATTCGAGAATCTCGATACTGAACATCTTATTGCAAGTTACATAACTCACATGCTATTTCTTAGGTCATCAACTTACAACCATCTACATACTCATTCTTTACTTCGCTCCATCAATTGTATCGTAACCTAGAAGGTACTCTATTTCTGTCCGTATGGACTGATACTTTACTCTATTTCTAAAGCTCATAAGTATGCATTACTCTTCTTCTTATCCTAATATCTGTTTCATGCATGATATCTCTTGAATTTCTTGATTGAATGGCAATTCCTTGTCCTTGCTTTGTAAGAGTTCTACTGGGTACTTAATATTATCGTCAAGCTACGACTATTGTTACGTCTTACATAAATCTTATTCTTCGCTTCCTAGCTATGTCCAACTTTACTTGTCTCTATATGGTTCTTTCAACATGTACTTTTGAACTTCTCTTAGCTACTAGCGTTCTCCATGGTTAAGCCTTTCACGTGTACTGATTCCATTCTGGTGCAAGTGTAAAAAGAATAATCTATTGTATCTTCCCTTAACGCTGCTTACGTATCACAAACTAGTGTTCATCTCTATAACTTAACTATTTAACTCTCTATTTTCTCACTAAGCTTCTAATACTTATGGGTTCTGTTCTTCCAAGTTTTCACTTCTTCGGTTATCTATGGTGCTTAGCACTTCGTAATATAATGTCAAATTATTTTTGTATCTCTTGCTAACTAGTGTTATTTACTAAATGGCTTGTATTAGGAAGGTTAATTCTAGGTAGCTTCTTTGGAATATTCCTTATTCGGCTAATGACTTAGAAACAAAGTTCTTAAGCTGAGTTTAATCGTATACATACTTTTGCTTAAACTGTATTCCCTTTCTCGATGTTATTTTTGGCGATTTTGTTCTAGTTACAGTTCATATTCTGTCTTGTACCCTCTATTGTCATAACTTAGATACTCACAAACATATAAATCCCATTCTTATCCAATGACTGTTTACGTAACTTATAACTTTAATTTTCACCCACTGTACTAAATGTAGCATTATAGTAACTTATAGTTTCATTTTTATACTATACTACACATGTACCAAAAGCAACCTTGAAGTGAACTTATCTCCTCGGTTCCAATACTAAAAAGTCTTATTGTTACACATTTCTGTCATTGTTCACTCAATATTCTTTACTATTATCGCCGAGCCTTGACAGTTTCTCTTCTAAACCCTTGACTTATTGACCTTCTTAATCTCTCTTTTGATCTCCCTCTGTACCCAGAAGTTTCGTAATCTGTGTCTCTGTTTCTTTACTAGAAGAATATCATCTCTACACATCTCTTGCCATGTCTAACGCTATAACTTTATATCCTCATCACTACTAACTAGTACTTTATCTATTCATCACTTCATCTAAACAACTTTTCTTTTAAATCTTTTACTTTGGGCTATTTTCCTCCTCCATTCTATTCTTGTACTGTATTCAAAGGCATTATGTTTTGATCTCCTTTCGCTACACATGCACTTGATTCTAGGAATATCTCGAGGCGAACATCTAGGTCCATCTTTGTTGCCGTCATCTAATGAGGGCTGTGAGGGTGAGGCTTGTCCTGAAGCTTTCTGGTTGCGGTGTTCTTACTAGTTACCCGTCTTGCGATTGCATGTGCTGCTTATCCATGAGCTTAGGACTCTCTTATCTGCATACTTGGTGTTAGCTCCCAGACTAAAGTGTTTCTGCTAAAGCCATCAGAATTATCTCTTTCGGCTCTACTCATAATTTACCTCTGACTATTAATCATACTACCTCTTGCTAAGAATCTCCATAAGGTTCATAATTCTTTGGCTTGGATACTACACTTTTATTAATCCTGAATAAGTTGGGTGTCCAAGCTATGAGAAACTCTGTATAACTCGGGTATCTTACTTCTATGTGCTATACGTTGCTTACTTTAATTTCTTACTATTTTTAAACCTTCACTTTCTTTGGGTGTATCTGTTATTTTGTTCAACTATCTAATTATTTCATGATTCGTCCATCCTATCTCACGCCCTTACTTATTCAAATCCTTGCTAAGCTCCAAGTCGATTGGTATACACATGCTCCATACTCCTAATTGAGTGACCATATACTTACTGAAGTAGGGTTACTGGAAGGAAGAATTACCATTCATACTACTAGGAGCTGTATGTACTAATCCATGTCTTATATTTTCTTAATCTTGATCAATCACTCCGAGGTCTTCACTTACGTTGCTATTTCCAAGATACATTATCTATGTCACTATATGTACTGAATTCTCTTGTTATTTTCTGTTTCCATTTTACAATTTTCATAATCTACCTCTTGGCTCTAAACCATACTACTAAGGCTAATGGTGGTTTTTCTTCTGGCTGCTTCTATAAATTTGTTCTCCATTCTAGCTATAAATCACAACTTTGCTACCTAGTCTTCCTGTCCACACTAGTACTCCTTATTAAATCCCGAGTCTCTTCTATCTCATAAGTTCGTCCATTTGGACTTACGTAGACTTCTACTGGTATTGATTTGATGATGGATTTCTTCTAGTACTGGAATCTTGTCAACTTTGACTTGTGTCAAATTATTTCTCTTTTATCCTTAAATCATCATTGAATTTTTTCTGGATAAACCACTCCTCAAGACCTGCTATCTTTATCTCAAAATACAAAATTATGGGTATTTAGTTTTCTTTACGATTACTTTTATCTAAGTTGATAAAGAATGGGGGAGGAATCCATATATCAATAGATATCGGCTTTCTTGTTCTGATACTCTTGTATCCTGATAGGGTCTATTATTTATGTGAGATAAGTATGAGATTAGCTCCTTCGGGGAAACTTCCTTAACCGGTATAAATAAGGGATGAAAGTTTAGATAGGTCAGGGCTTTGTCTATCGGATCCTTAGGTTTAAACAACTAAGCATTTCTATTAATGACCTCCATTTATCTGCTTATGGGCCTGAATTTGAAAATCTAGAATTCTCTAAATCCTTTTTGGCATCTCATATTCGTTGGAACTACCATATCTATTTCTGGTTTCTTTCCTCTCTTATGCTTCTTACTATTCTTTGCTATTTGGGTTACTTGCTATCTATACATGATATTCATTGTCTATAGGTTTAGCTTGAAGGAACTTCTTAAGGAAAGAAGGATTATTATAGAAAAGAAGAAACCTTATATAGGTATATTTGGCATTCTTTCTCTTACCCAAGCTTACTATATTCTTTTTTTACTATTATAAGTTATGGTATTCTCTTTATCATCTACTTCAGTATCTTTCTCATTACTGTCTCTGGTTACAACAGCTGTGTATATTTGCTTACTTTCCTTTTTAGCTTTCTCATTCTCTTCCTACTTTCCTGGGTGGGTATCCTTAGATCTTACTATTTCTTTCTATCTCTTTACCTTTTTTGTCTCTGGCTATTTAAGCTTGTATGTATCTTTTCTTCATTTCTTATATCTTTTTATTCCCACTCCACTAAGTAACTATTCTTAGTACTTGTATTTACTAGGTTCGTGGCTTAACTAAATTTTGTACTGATAATTCTGAATAATCATGGAATGATTCCTAACTAGAGTATGAATTAGGGTTACTTATTGAGAAGCAGCTTAGGTAGCCTTGGAAATGCTTACTAACCTGTCTATGGAGCTTGAGGACGTACTCGAGGATCGGATACTGGAGATGTAGTGCCTCGTATACGGGTATCCCGGAAATATTGCGTATACCAGACCCCAGTACTCAGCCAACTGCAGTCACTGACTCCCTAGACCATGCTCCAATACCATCTTTGTAAAATCCCCAATCCGGGAGATGCTACCGGCAGGGAATAGGCCATACTTGTTGGGGTTTCGGGCGATGGGCGCTTCGGAAGCGCGGTTCGGGCGAAATCAAAATTTAAAACTTTCTTAAATTACCGAATAAATTATTCAATATCTAATATGAATAATTTATTCATATTTCACCTAAACCTATTTATTCGATATCAAATAGCGACATAAATTCAATAGAAACTTCGTGAAACTTTTACGAAAAACGTTTTTCCGCAAAATGACGCAAAACGTATTTTTGACCGAACCGACCACCCAACACTTATAGGGACTACCCAGGTCAACCCCAATAGTGTTAGGGCAGTTCGTGGGCTGCTCGAACAGTGAAAATTCACTGTTTGGACAGCCGTCACCCGGTTGGCTCAAAAGTCACCCGGTAACGCCGTTTTTCACCGTTTTCGCTTATTTCAACTCCGAAACACTTTCCGGAAATTGTTCCAACTCCCAAAACACATCCAATACATTCATAACACATTATTTTCATCAAAAATTTCCGGTTTAGTTAGATCTGATCTAGAACCGAAAATTATGATTTTTCATGCTTTAAATCCTATTTTTCAAGATTAAATCAATTAATCAAAACACCAAATCAAGTCACCACATATGATTCACCCAAGAATAATTCTAGGCATTACAAGAGTGGTCATAACACTCTAGAAAGGCAACATGTCATCAAATGAATAAATTGGTCTAATATTACAATAATATCAACCAAAAATACTTCACACATGCACTATATTTCTAATCCATCACCCCACATCAAAAGCCCCAATTTATAAAAGGAAGAAACCCTAGAATCAAAATAGAAAAATCAAAAACATGAAACAATTTTTCAAAAGCTCAAGGGGATTGAAGATTACCTTTAATCTCTAATTTTTCTTAAGCTTTTCTTGATTTTTCTCTTCTTTTTCTTCATGGATCATCAAATGATAATTGAGAGCTTTTGTTTTGTGTTGTTCGGCCATGGATAAGCTTCAAAGGGAAAAGAATTTTTTTTTTCTATTTAAAGAAGCAAATTGTTGACATTAAGGGGTAGTTAGGGGATTTTGAAAATTCAATCAAATTAAATTATAATTAAACTTTATGTTATCCAATCAAAATTGCACACATAAAACATAATTAAATCATGCCATGTAAACCAATAATAATTGGACAAATTTCATAACATTTATGAAAAAAGATTATTAATTAATTATTTAAATATTTAGCAATTAAATATCAAAATAATCAATTAATATAATTATTATTATATATGTTTTTTATTTACAATATATAACAAATACATATATTTATGGCATGTGTCAAAATCTCATTTGAGGAATAATTAATGTGTATCTAATATTATTATGTATCAAATACAAATACACAATAATTACGATTGGCCAAAATCCCCTAATGCATGTGTTATCGTTTAACCGATTAAACGATTCGAATTAACTCACTTAATCCGATGAAGTATTATGAATAATCTGTATTATTCATATCGCGTTGCCCAAGTGCTCAACGAGTATACTTCATATTGTGAGACTCTCTAAGTTTAGGTTTATCCGTCACGAAATCCAATTTCGTGTCCATAATCCACCTACTAATGAATTATGACGACCACAGATAATCTCGCTAAACTATACAAGCCGAGGTTATTGCATACGTATAATCCCTCCGTCACAGGCTATCCATATTATACCTGGGGTTTAGATAAAAACGTCAAACCCGTTCAGTATAATATAGTCGATTTTCAATTTACGATCTCTAAATAACACTCGGAACTGATTTCCAAAATTATACCACGGCCATGGATTTACTAGATCGTAAACACGTGAGGATGCCTATGCCTTGTACATAGGACTAACGGATCCTATCTTGATACGCACTGGATATCATGAGCATCAGCCCACACCCAACGAACATGTGGAGGTCTGATCATGAATATATCATTGAAGTGATTGCCATCAAAGTGTGGAGGATAACTCATATATCCCACTGTGGTATCTCAAGTCAAAGGACCACTATGCTCACTCAACTCGAGAAGATTCCTATTGATGTTGGTGTACCATCTATTAGGAAATCTTCAGTGAGTCGTTTAGTTTTTATCAAATAAACACCTACATGTCTGTACGAGTCTCCCGAGACTCATGGTTCATTGGGATAAACTATCGGACCAAGTCACGATATACGACATGTACTGGTCTCAGCGGATTTTACTAACCGACCCGTGTTAGTAAATCTTGACCAGAACTTTATTTAAGGATATACATCTTATAGTGCGCTTCCCAATGTCAATTATAAACTACATTGTAACTGCGCACTATAGTATAAATTCTAGGGTCTTTGTCTAATATACACGTATCACTAAACCAGATTTAGTTTCAATCTAATCATAATCAGATATATAATCGTAATTAGATCGAATAAGTGTATAAATGACAAGGGTGCTACCAATAAATTAGTAATATTACGGAAAATAGAATTGCTCGTATTCATGAATCGGACATAAATACGATCCGTATTGGCACTCTGAGCACCAACCCTAACAATTTCTCCCACTTGCTCTAGTGCCAATCCATGGTAACCTATACACATCTTAATGTGTATCGCATACTCATGGCCCTTAAGTGCTCACCTTGCACTCAAAAGGAAGGCAACAACAAGTAAGTCTGCTTAACAAATTAAGTCTGTCCAACAAACCCAACCATTTTCCTTAGCCAGCATTATTCATATTTTGCAGAATCTAAATTCTACATCAAAATGACTCAGACGCTATATCAGTATTGTGCTATAGCTACTGAGTTGTCTATGTATTTAGAGATCAAATCCAAATACTAAGAGACAACCGCAAGCACAAAAACTAATATCAAAACTTCTAATCATTGAGGTCACTTTGCAACTTCTTAAGTCAATACCTCAAAAGTCGCAACTGATTCCACTAGTTTAGTAGAATCAATGGTGACACTCCCACTGTATTTTTTCTGACTTTATATGACATAGACCATCTTATGTCATAATTAGGATCAAAACTAATCTGACCTTATGGTTGCAGACTAAATTCTCCATGAATTAGAAACTTGTTTTTAATATCTCAAAGATCACAAAGAACATGTTTCAAGACCCATCATATGGTCTGCAAGCATATCAAAATAACTCGTAACAATTACTATTAAATTGATATCTTTAATCGCACATAATATAGTATTCACTATGCCATCATCTTATGATGCATAAGATTGACTAGATATTCTAATCAATCTCACTTTCGACAAAGGTATCATCATTTACGAAAGATGAATACTATATATATAAAAGACACGTTAACTGTCAAACAGTTATACTAACTGTCATACAGATAGTCTTACTATGTCATTTATTAGATCATATCTAATGCGCGACTAATGAGAGTATCTCACAAGTCTCTAGTTTTATATCATATATAAAATTTTATATCAAATATAACAGAGACTACTCCCACTGCTATCACGGAGAAAAGAAGACTTAGGATATATATGCTACTAGAAAGAAATTTGTACGCTCCCACTGACCCTACTGACAAATACGTATTCTCTATACTTCGATAAAACCAGACAATTTAACTGATATCAAAATCAGAGAACAGGATTCCAGGAAGCTTATCTGAGTCTAAAATAGGCTCTATAAGCTAGTATATCAAACTGTCATCTCAGCAGAATACAAACTCTAGGGCCATTCTAGAATGAACTTCTTCAAACAAAGAAACCACGACAGATCTCTCATTCGAAGAAATCACTCAAGAACGCCACTTTGCATTCTTTAGCCAAAATACATAGTTTAATATCAACATTAACCAACAGATCTTTAATTGTTCAATTAGTGTGACTTGAGACAAGTTTTCTCAGAATTTACAATAGATCACTAAGTATAACTTTTCTCACTGTCATACTATAAAGGTCAAACCTTTATCAAGCTCACTTTGCTTTTGCTGAACAAATAAGTTGCACATTTTATGAACCATTCATAACGAAAGCTTAATCAAGTTCAAAACTTGATCGTAATAAGCTAGGAACAATCTTAGATCTATGTTTAAATGCTAATTTCCGAAATCGATATAAAATATCGCTCCCACTATAAGTTATAGGATAATTTTCTTCAATAAGAAAACAACAGAACCAATAAGTATCAAATACTTCGCAAATGATTCTGACATCCTATTGGACTTATACGGAAGAAGTCTAAGGGTCTTTTCATCTTATTAATTATGCAGTTCCATTATAGTTTATCATTCTCACATTTGACTTCAATAAATCAATTCTTTTCTACAATGGTCAACATCTGATTTTACATGCCAAGTAATAAAATAATTTTATTACTCGGGATCGT